>JARFXV010001081.1:445000-695862 GCA_031761425.1 Cosmopolites sordidus | reverse complement strand
CGCTTTATTGACCATTGTTCTCGTGAAATTACACTCCTTGATTACTGCATCCAGTGTTAGTATAAACAATGTTGTTGATAGCTCATCTCCTTTTCTCACTCCCATAATGATCTAAAAATCCTCTGTTTCTCCTTCCGCTGTTCTAGCTACTGCTTGTGATTTTTTCATTGTTATTTCTGTTAGTCTTATTAGCTTGCCCGGTATTTTCATGTCCGCCACAGCTTTCATTACTTGTTCCCGTTTCAGACTAGCGAAAGCTTGTTTGAAATCAATATACACAATTTGTTATTTCATTCCATATTCCTGTGGTTTTTCGATTATTTGCTTTACTATATGTACCGCGTCTATAGTAGATATGCCTCTCCTAAAGCCATATTAACAGTCTCAAACATTCCAAGCCATATTAACAGTCTCTACGTCATCAAAAATAGCCATATGAACCAAGCTGAAAATTTAGCTGAAAAAACTTAGATTTAAGTACTCATGTACTATTATATCAAGGTGTTTACATGAGGGAAGTCCTTCCATTTAACTATTGACTTGGTTTAATAATATGTTTTGTTTCTTAAAGCTGGATCCACATTAATAAAAATTTGCGTTGTGCGGGCTGTATGTGTTGTATGTGGTGTGCTTATATTATTGGTGTGGAAAAAAAAACTGATTTTTTCAGAAAAATTGAAATATCTCTTGACATGCCAGAGATATCGATTTCGGGTTTTCACTGGATGATTCCTTTTTTAATTACCTTTCTTGCCATTTAGTAAAAGCTGTACTATTCTATTTGAAAAAACTGAACAAAACTTCAAAAAAACTATTGTTGAATGTAACGCCACCTCGCGGTTTCATTTATAAACTAAATAATTTATCTCCCAGATTATCTGATTATCCCAACAATTGCCATTTAAATCAATCCAAATTGAGGAAAATCGATTAAGGCAAACGGACATTAGATGACTTTTTATCTCAACAGGTAAAACTCCCCCCCGCCCCTCTATTCGTGAAATTACGACAAAATGTCATAAAACAAAGTTGTAGGAGACAGTTTGCTAATTATAACTGAGAATTTTTCTTACTCGGTTAACACTTGAAAATACACAAAAAAAAAGATTTTTAAAAATGTTTAGCTCGTCACGCCATCTTGCGGTCATTTTAGAAGCTTAAAATATTTTTGGTGAATTTCTCATGATCATTTTTAGTACAATTTTTTTTCCCCAAAGCTGTGGGATAAATAGTTTTCAAGATACGGCCGCGATCCATCCTTAATGGGATACCGGGTATATATATATATATATATATATATATATATATATATATATATATATATATATATATATATATATATATATATATATATATATATATATATATATAGACACACACACACACACACACACATATACATTCAATTGTCCTCAACGCCGCACAAGATTTCCAAAGGAAAATTGTATCCATACCCACTCAGAAGATTCTGAATGATGGAATTACTTGTAAGAGAAGGAATTGTCCAAAAGGTGATTGATGGAAGGTGTACGAAAAATAGTGTAGTGGGCTCCTGGAGAAAAATATTAAAAAGCAAAGAAAGTTCACCCACGCTCCACGTGGATGCTTTGCTATTCCTTCATCCGCCACCCGTACATACATGGTACCAAAGTTACCCAAGGTTAGAGGTGTCACGAACGATCTCGCACAACGGGAACTTCCTATTAAGAAGAACGCATATTTGCTCATGCCGACTAGATTAGAAATATGCCAGGACTTTTTAAACGTGTTCCTGAAAAAGGGTTAAACTGGCCAAGTTTGCATCGACTCAAATGATGGATATTTTGATTCATTTAATAAAACCATTAATCATGTGTTTCTTAATGTGCAGTGAATCATTTAAAATGTCTTGTGTGAAAAATTAGTGCTAATAATTTCAATTTTGACATTAAACGACAATAATGTGGAAGTTTTCTTCTTATTTTTTGTAATAAAACAAACCAAATTTATGCTGAACGTTATGCTGAATAAATAGTTATGAAAATATTATATCTTATTTTCATATAATTGAGAGGTCATTGAAACTTATAACTGCATTCCCTGACTCTCCTGATTGATGCGACGAAATGTCAATTTCGTCGCAAAATTTTAAAAAGTTCTGAAATGTTCTTTTGGTGGAAAGGTTTACATTTTGGATTTGTCCAAAAGTTTAGAGTATTTACAAATAGAATATCTATGGTTATAATACTCCAAAAATTATGATGGTTATTTATTTGCGGAAATGATATGCGGAATGATATTGCGGAAATTGTAGATGTTTCCCAAAGTACTGTATCGAACATTTATAAAAAATCCAAGAAACACATGACTTAAAGGATCGCTCCGGAAGTGATAGAAAACGATAAACAACTGCACAAGACCTACACCTAGACCTAGACTGGAATCTGCAAGTGGTATATCAATGGAGCTTGTTAGGCTTAAAGAAGTAAATGTTTCACGACAAACGGTAACATGCAAACTGAAAGCGGTAAATTTGCATCGCAGAAGACCTTTATGTGCTCCCACACTAACCCTACAACAAAAAAAATGTAAGATTGCAATGAGTCCGAAAAATGGTGGATAATATCCTAACTGCAATAATGTCATGTTTTCCGATAACACGAGAATTGACAGGTTGACAAGCCTGACTAGAAACAGCCCAACCACGTATCCCATTTGAAGGTGGAGTGTGATGTTTTGGGGTGGTATTATGAAGGGTACACGAATACCTGTACTTGTCCTGGAGAGAAGAGTCACTGGGGCAGTGTACATCGAGAAAGTTTTAAATATTATTGTGCTTCTGTTCCGAGGCACAGTGGGCGATGTGTTTGTTTTCATGGATGACAACGCACCTCCTCGTCGAATGGCAGTGGTACAAAATTTTCTTGAAGAGCAGGGAATAATCAAGTTAGGGTGGCCAGCAAATTCCCCTGATATGAATGCCATTGAACATGTTGGGAACATTCTGAAAACATGCATTAAAAAACCAAACAATCCTCTTCTTGCCATGCGAGAACTTAAACATGCTACTCGTGAAGAATAGGAGATAATTCCACAAGCCTAAATTAATGATTTAATCGACAGCATGCCAAATCGCCTACTGGCATGCACAGACCCATGGAGGAAATACTGCTTATTAGGTTTATTGAAAGTTGTCCTTTTTATATTAAAATTATTTTTGAAGGCTGTTAGTGCATTGATTTTTTTTTACTCCAAAATAATAAATCAATTTTAGGCACATTAGTCATTTGATGTCGAGTTTTATTTGGTACCAGTAAGAATTGTAATAAAATAATGATTACATAAACGAATAAAAGATTATTCAAAGCCTTTCATGGTTGGCGAATTAATAAAATAATGCATGGAATCAGCTGCAGAAGTTTGATGCCCATCGCAAAAACACCTTTTCTCTAAAATTAGTCTATCAAGAGTTACAGTTGCTGTTAAAGTTTAGTTACAAATCGGGCATCTAAATTTGTTTTTTGCTCTGTCGCGATTGATGAAAATACTGATATGACATACCCAGTTGGTGATTTTCATTCGTGGCATCGAAGTAATTACGAAGGGAGCAGACATTTACAAATGTGTCATGATGGCATTGCATATATACAATACTAACCTTACAAAACTATCAGGCATAATAACAGATGGGGCACCAGTTATGGTTGTCCAAATTCTAAGTATATTGACAAAAATACATTTCCAAGTATTTGATCTCTTGCTAAGAAAATGATGTCACTATTTGGAAACACTTACGTATATGAGCAATTGTTTTCTCGAATGAAACATGTCAAATCAAAAAAAAGCCAGAATAATGGACTCACACCTTGAAAATAGTCCTCGTATAGCTACGTCCATGATAAGACCAGACATTGAGAAACTTGTTAAAATTAAACAATGACAAAAATATCATTAAAGTGTTTTTTAATAAACGTCTTTCAAAAAGATGCCTTACATTTATTTTTTAAATGTCATACATACCTTCCCGTCGGTGCGTCGGTCGGCAGGGATACTCAAATCTGGTACTTGAATAACAAAATGTTGAAGACCCCTGCCTTAGATGGTTGCTTTGAGCTCATGGATCATCGTTGATCTCTGAATCTGCCGTGAGGTTTTCTATGACCCAATACGCAAACGTGTCAATTGGATCTTGCAAGCATGTGGGCCGAGGTATTTCGTCAAATGGGGTGAAAAAGGCCACACTTCTCTTAAATATTTTTTGAATACCATTGCAAATTTTTGCCGAGAAAACTAATTATTGACGAATTGTAATAAAAATGATTTAATATCGAATATTTAATGCTAAATAGAAAGACATTTAAACATCAAATTATTAAAAAGAAATTATTGACCTCCGCCAAATTATACCATCGTTTTAACTCAAAATATCGCGCATAAGAAAGAGCGCCGTCACAGAAAACATTTCTTTTGTTGACTTTAAGAACCGTCAGACACGCAACGCAAAAACTCTTCGATCCATAACGATAAGGCTAAGACGTAGCGTGTCAACGATGGTCATTCCTGACCAATAAAATTCCTTCGACGAATAACGAACGGATAAATCTAAATTGCCAGGTTTCGATTGTTAATGTATTGGGTTTGAGCATGCACTATTCCATTCTGTTACCGTCCAACTTTGATTCCTATTTCGCTGTACACTTTTAATTTTTTTTTCTTGTATTTCGTCAGTTTCTTCTTTTGGCGGTTTTCATCGAGCGACAGATGCCAACTTTTCCCACGCCGCTACCGATAATTTATTTCACGTGACGTATTACTAAGAATTTCATTATTTAGATTAGAAAAATCATTAATATTTATCGATAATTCATATAATTTTTACCAAGTTTTGTCCTTGGGCAAATTGTAGATAATATAATAGATGTACTTATTTTTCCTTATATAATATTACGGAACACTTAAAAATGTTTGCACAAATATTTTCAAAATTTATCTATATTTTATTAATAAATCTTCAAAAGTTGCATAGAGGAAAGTGCGGAAAAATGTATAAACAGAGAATTTTCATCCATACTCCACGTAGGTGCTCTGCCAGTTATTTTAGCCGCAAGCATAACGTCAATAGTCGAAAAGGCCGATTCATGGTTCTTAACGATCAGCGTGTTTTCAAACGCTTACCTGTGTTCAGCGCTCAAATTGGACTTATAATGGCTGGTATATGCTGATATAACGGTGGAAGTCTACTGATACAATTTCAACCTTCTTTTTCTTATGTCCGCCGCTACATTGGACATTCTCTCTATGGTCTTTCGAGAATGTAGTCTATATCCTTCTTCTGTCAGTTTTGGACCGAGAATTTTCCTCATAATTTTGCGTTCTTCTTTTAGTATGTTTTCTATGCCGCTTTTTGTATGAAGTGTAAGTGTCTCGCTTGCGTATAGTACTTCTGGTTTGATTACTGTGTTGTAGTGTCTTATTTTTGCGTGAGTGGATAGGCATTTCTTATTGTACATATTGTGTGTCTTGTCGTATGCCCTCTTCATGTTTTGTAATCGAGTCTTCTGTGCTATCTTCTCTCCTCCTGTGGGTTCGAGTATCTCGCCCAGGTATTTGAAGTGAGTGACCCTATTTGTTTTACCGTATTTGGTGTTCAAATTTTGAACATCTAATTTTGAGCAGAAGAATTCAGTCTTTTGAAAGGACATTTGTAGGCCAACTTTCTCTGCACATTCCTTGAGGACTTCGATCTGTTTGGTTGCTCTTTTTTCATTGTCTTCGAGTATGGCTAGGTCGTCTGCGAAAGCCAGGCATGATATTTCCTTGTTGTTTTTGGATCGTCCGAGTCGTATTGGTTTCCAGTATCCTTGATTTTTCAGTTCTTTTTCCCATTCCCTTATGACTTTGTCGAGGACCACGTTTAAGAGGAGTGGGGATAACCCATCTCCTTGGCTTACTCAAGTTTTAATCAGGAAGGGTTCGGAAATTTCTCCCATAAGTTTTACTTTAGAGGTTGTGTCAGTCAGTGTCTGCTTGATCAATCGTAGTGTTTTGGGGTCGAGTCCTTGTTCTTCTAGGATGTTGAACAAAGATTTTCGGTCGATGCAGTCGTATGCTTTCTTGAAGTCCACGAACGTGCAGATTATTGGGACGTTCCTGATAGCTTTGTATTTCAGTATAGTTTTTAGGTTAAATATTTGTTCAGTGCAAGAGCGACCAGGGCGAAAACCTGCCTGGTACTCGCCAATTTTGTGTTCTAATTGTTCTCGTGTTCTCTGGAGAAGGCATGCTGAGAGGATTTTGTAGGTGACTTGTAGTAAGGAGCTTCCTCTGTAGTTGTTCACTCCCTATCTGTTCTATCTCCCTTCTTGTGCAGCGGGTGGATAAGAGCACATTTCCAATCATCTGGTTTCATCATCATCAGTTTTCTGTTTGCCAAATGTTCGTGATAATTTTTTGCGTAAGTTCTTGCAGTGAATTTGGTCCGAGGTTTTTCAATAGTTCCGCGGTGATACTATCCTCACAGGATGACCTGTTATTCTTTAGTTTGCATATGTGCCTGTGGATTTCTGCCTGTGTTGGTGGTGGTGATTCTGAGTGGGTATGGATACAATTTTCCTTTGGAAATCTTGTGCGGCGTTCAGGACAATTGAATGTATATGTATATATATATAATATATATATATATATATATATATATATATATATATATATATATATATATATATATATATATATATATATATATATATATATATATATATATAGTCCATTATTCTGGCTTTTTTTTGATTTGACATGTTTCATTCGAGAAAACAATTGCTCATATACGTAAGTGTTTCCAAATAGTGACATCATTTTCTGAGCAAGAGATCAAATACTTGGAAATTTATTTTTGTCAATATACTTAGAATTTGGACAACCATAACTGGTGCCCCATCTGTTATTATGCCTGATAGTTTTGTAAGGGCAGTATTGTATATATGCAATGCCATCATGACACATTTGAAAATGTCTGCTCCCTTCGTAAATACTTCGATGCCACGAATGAAAATCACCAACTGGGTATGTCATATCAGTATTTTCATCAATCGCGACAGAGCAAAAAACAAATTTAGATGCCCGATTTGTAACTAAACTTTAACAGCAACTGTAACTCCTAATAGACTAATTTTAGAGAAAAGGTGTTTTTGCGATGGGCATCAAACTTCTGCAGCTGATTCCATGCATTATTTTATTAATTCGCCAACCATGAAAGGCTTTGAATAATCTTTTATTCGTTTATGTAATTATTATTTTATTACAATTCTTACTGGTACCAAATAAAACTCGACATCAAATGACTAATGTACCTAAAATTGATTTATTATTTTGGAGTAAAAAAAAAAATCAATGCACTAACAGCCTTCAAAAATAATTTTAATATAAAAAGGACAACTTTCAATAAACCTAATAAGCAGTATTTCCTCCATGGGTCGGTGCATGCCAGTAGGCGATTTGGCATGCTGTCGATTAAATCATTAATTTAGGCTTGTGGAATTATCTCCTATTCTTCACGAGTAGCATGTTTAAGTTCTCGCATGGCAAGAAGAGGATTGTTTGGTTTTTTAATGCGTGTTTTCAGAATGTTCCCAACATGTTCAATGACATTCATATCAGGGGAATTTGCTGGCCACCCTAACTTGATTATTCCCTGCTCTTCAAGAAAATTTTGTACCACTGCCATTCGACGAGGAGGTGCGTTGTCATCCATGAAAACAAATACATCGCCCACTGTGCCTCGGAACAGAAGCACAATAATATTTAAAACTTTCTCGATGTACATTGCCCCAGTGACTCTTCTCTCCAGGACAAGTACAGGTATTCGTGTACCCTTCATAATACCACCCCAAAACATCACACTCCACCTTCAAATGGGATACGTGGTTGGGCTGTTTCTAGTCAGGCTTGTCAACCTGTCAATTCTCATGTTATCGGAAAACATGACATTATTGCAGTTAGGATAGTATCCACCATTTTTCGGACTCATTGCAATCTTACATTTTTTTGTTGTAGGGTTAGTGTGGGAGCACATAAAGGTCTTCTGCGATGCAAATTTACCGCTTTCAGTTTGCGTGTTATCGTTTGTCGTGAAACATTTACTTCTTTAAGCCTAACAAGCTCCCTTGATATACCACTTGTAGATTCCAGTCTAGGTCTAGGTGTAGGTCTTGTGCAGTTGTTTATCGTTTTCTATCACTTCCGGAGCGATCCTTTAAGTCATGTGTTTCTTGGATTTTTTATAAATGTTCGATACAGTACTTTGGGAAACATCTACAATTTCCGCAATATCATTTTGATTAAAGCTCTGTTATAACAAAGCAATTACTCTTGGTCTGTTAAAATGAGATATCATATTTCTAGGCATTGAAACAATTAAAATAATGTGTAAATAACAATATCAACGGAATGGACAAAAATCGGAAAACCTGTGTTATCACCAAAACAATGTTTTTGTTATTTAAAAATGGAGTAAAATAAATATCCATCATAATTTTTGGAGTATTATAACCATAGATATTCTATTTGTAAATACTCTAAACTTTTGGACAAATCCAAAATGTAAACATTTCCACCAAAAGAACATTTCAGAACTTTTTAAAATTTTGCGACGAAATTGACATTTCGTCGCATTTCAATCAGGAGAGTCAGGGAATGCAGTTATAAGTTTCAATGACCTCTCAATTATATGAAAATAAGATATAATATTTTCATAACTATTTATTCAGCATAACGTTCAGCATAAATTTGGTTTGTTTTGTTACAAAAAAAAAAGAAGAAAACTTCCACATTATTGTCGTTTAATGTCAAAATTGAAATTATTAGCACTAATTTTTCACACAAGACATTTTAAATGATTCACTGCACATTAAGAAACACATGATTAATGGTTTTATTAAATGAATCAAAATATCCATCATTTGAGTCGACGCAAACTTGGCCATTTTAACCCTTTTTCAGGAACACGTTTAAAAAGTCCTGGCATATTTCTAATCTAGTCGGCATGAGCAAATATGCGTTCTTCTTAATAGGAAGTTCCCGTTGTGCGAGATCGTTCGTGACACCTCTAACCTTGGGTAACTTTGGTACCATGTATGTACGGGTGGCGGATGAAGGAATAGCAAAGCATCCACGTGGAGCGTGGGTGAACTTTCTTTGCTTTTTAATATTTTTCTCCAGGAGCCCACTACACTATTTTTCGTACACCTTCCATCAATCACCCTTTTGGACAATTCCTGCTCTTACAACTAATTCCATCATTCAGAATCTTTCTTGTCATCATATTTTCAAATAATCGTTCCACATGTTCGATCCATCATAGTTGTTAGGATTTTGTTATTGCTGTAAATGGAGGATTCTCATACTTTTGCATTAATTCTTTATTAGTCCTTTTCCATTGAGTTCCGATTTTATTAATTCGTAAATAGGTATTAACGTTTTACTTTCCCATATCTCCATTTGTTGTTCTTTCTAGTTTAATAGTCATCCTAATCCGGTCTTATAATTGTTTGGTATATTCTGCTTCTTGTCCTTTTCGACATATAAAGTGCGTCTCGCGTAAAACAGAACTTAAAAAAAAAACACGAATATTTATTTTTTTCGAAAAAAAACATTATTTTTATTCAAAATAGCATCCTTGCGTGTCAATAAAACGTTTTACACGGTCAATTAGTTTAACGAATACATTTTTGAGCTCCTACACTTTTGATCCTACACTTTTGTTCCCTTTCGCCAGTTTTGCATTAATTTCTTCTGATATAAATTTTTTCTCTTCATTTCTGAATTAATGATTTATAGTTCATGTGAAAAATTTGGCGCCATATGTTGTTTGGTGCCAACAGTAAAAAGTTCAGTTGAAAATCAGGAACAATTCGTTGAAATTCTGTTACTGTTCAAATATCAAAATATATATTATTAGGAGATATTTTTCACGTTAATAGATGATCAACATATTTGCCTTATTATTAGAATTAAATTACCTTATTAGAATTAAATTAAAAACTGACAATCATTTAATTGGCTAAAATTAGAGCTTCGTGAATTATCAGCTATAAATGCTGGGAAAAGCATTTTTTCTGCGATTTTAAAGCCTTGCCCTAAGACCGATTACAAAAGATGATAATAAATAATAATGAATTTTGAACTAATACATTGCTGTTATAGAAATAAAAGAATCAAAAAAACTTACTGTGAACGACTGGTTTGCTTTCCTGTATTTTTTTAAAAAAATCACCGATGAGTTTAACTTTATTTTTGTAAAATTGTTTAAAGAACAATTTTAAGTTGATAACAGAAATATTCTAACTTGACTACACAAGAGTTGCTTTTATGTATGCGGAATAATAAATAAAAACGAATATTTATCATTGACAATAGTTTTATTTCTTTTCAAAATATTCTCCGCGATGATCGATTCACTTTTACAGACGTTTGAACCAATTTTTATAGCACTATTTCCATTATGATTCAGGTATCTCCAAAATACGCATTTTGAACGCATCAGCCGCTTTTTCTGGCATCGAAAATCGTTGACCACGTAGTTTATTTTTCACGGACGGGAATAAAAGGAAATTATTGGGTACCAAATCAGGACTGTATGGAATAAATTCGATGTTTTGACCGGTCAAATATTGAGTTGTTCGGTCCGATGTGTGAGAGCGGGCGTTGTTATACTGAAGAATGATCCTGCGTCGCTGGATATTTTTTTCTTATTTCTTCAAACAGTTCTGGTAAATAAATGGTTGTATACCTTTCAGAATTGACCGTTCTAGGATTCTCTAGTGGCACTGTAGTTACATGCTCCTTTATTCCAAAAAACGGACGACCATTTGCTTTGTTGTGCTTCTTGGGCGAAAAACTTTTGTTGGGTTTGGTTTATTTTGATAGACCCATACAGTCGACTGCTGTTTACTTTCGGACTCATGCGCATAGATTCAAGATGTGTGTAGATGTGTAGATGTTATACACGAATTTGACGCACAACGATTGTATTTTTTGGACATTTCTTTGCACCAATCGACACAAGCCTTTTTTTTGACGATTGTTAAATTATGCGGAATCCAACACGCACAAATGTTTTCACGGTTAAATGTTGCATGTAAAATCTTGTGTATGCTTGTCATACTAATGCCCAGGGATGCCTCAACCCCCACGGTATGTCACATGGCGATCTTGCTTTATCAGTTCGCGCACAGTATAGGAGTTTTCTGGTACAACAACCGATTCTGGACAACCTCCTTTAAATTCGTCCGTGAGCGAACGACAGCCACGATCGAATTCACTAAATGAGTGATATATAGTAGTTTTAGATGTTGTTTCATCGCCAAAGGTCGAAGTGAGTTGATCGATACATTGCTGTTGAGATAACCCAGGTCGAAGGTCGTTGTAAATCATCGCACGAAAATTCTCAGCACTTAATTCTATTTTTTGGCTGAGATGAAATTTTCAAATCATTAAGCAACACAAATAGCGTCCGTATGACAAAACGTTCTGAGTACGTATACACTAAAAACCTGAAGAGATTTACCACTAAACACCAAATCACTTTTTTGAAGTTCTCGACGCACGTTTCGCTAACCATGTTAGCATCATCAGGAGATGATTTAATCTAATTCTAAAACTAAACTATGTTCTATTTATATGAAAACCCTACCTAACGAAGCGTGTAAAGATCATGAACCGTGAAGTTTACTAAGCCTTACATTAATAATTGCAAAAGTTGACTAAACAGGATAGGTCCTTTATCTCGGTTCATGATTTTCTTACATTTTTCTATTTGAATGCTTTCATATGCATCCAAAGCCCTATTATTATTAACACTTTTAATTAGTCTTAAATTACTAGTATCTATACTGTGGTCATGTTCGATTGCATGTTGGGCAACACAAGATTTTTCATTTCTCCCATATCTAATGTGGGAAATATGTTCTTTATATCTTGTCAATATGGATTTTTTTGTTTGCCTAATATATCTTCGACAATTCTCGACAATTCGTAAATTCTCGACTTTTCATGTTGATCTACTTTATCCTTTGGATTACCCAGGACTTCTCTTAATTTATTATACGGTTTGTACACAAACTTAATGTCCACTTTTTTCAAAATTTTGTCTAGCCACCTTGTTAATTGTGCATCAAATGGTATTACCATGAATTTATTTGTGTTCTGATTCTTTTATAAAGTCGAAGTTTCTTTCAATAATTTTCTAAACTTATGTTTTCTACGAAGTACTACGGTACTTCACGGTTCATGATTTTTACACGCTTCATTAGGTAGGATTTTCATATAAATTGAACATAATTTAGTTTTAGAATTAGATTAAATCATCTCCTGATGATGCTAATATGGTCAGCGAAACGCGCGTCGAGAAGTTTAAAAAAGTGATTTGGTGTTTAGTGGTAAATCTCTTCGAGTTTAATTATATTGTTGTCTTACAAGTAATTAAAGTAGTTAATTAAATAAAAACATTGATTATCGTTTATAGGAAATTTAAATGACTTATAAAAATTCATCTGCCCTTGACCAAATTATTATGAAAAATATATTTGCATAAATATTTGAAAAAGCGGTATTAGAATTAGAACAAAGTTTTTTCATCTTATTAATTTAAATTCTCTTTTATATCAATATAAAATTAGTTATTAGCGGTATTAGAATTAGAACAAAGTTTTTTCATCTTATTAATTTAAATTCTCTTTTATATCAATATAAAATTAGTTATGTTATTATTAATATATGTATATTTAGAAATTTAAAAAAATGATAGGATGTCAAGGTAAAGGGTTTATTTTAATATATCGACGTAATTTAACATCTATAATGTGTAATTTAATGAATTATTAGTAACTAAAGGGTGTTCTAAAAATAACGCACATTTCAAATCAGAACTAAAATGCGAATTTTTCCGGAAAAATACTCATATATTTATTTAAGCTCAAAGTACATAAGTTGCTTTTACGTTGCTACTATTAGTGCCATTTATATTTGATAATTATTAGGATATAATTTCATTTTTAACCCTCAAGAAAAGCACTGGTAAGGGATACCCAGTGAATTAAAAGAGTTTTTCCCTTATAAATGGTCACGCTGAGGGAATGATTTTGAGTGGAGAAAAAATGTTACTATCCCACTACAGATACCATACACCATAGCCATCAACATAGTCAGTCTATGGGTATATGCCATCCAGTGCTGTTGTTGTGTCAGTGTTTTGTCAATAAATAAAAACCGTTAATTAACCTTTATGCACAGATAGTGTGTTTTTTTCGATCTTGATACAGTTTGTGGTAAGTAAATCATAAATATTATATTTTCTATAGTATTTTTATTGAAAACTTTGATTTTTACTTTTTTTAACATTTATTTATTTATCTTTCATTTTCTATTTAGCTCAAAATAAACACGTAATACACGCGTTCTCGTACTCCCTGTGCGTTTGAAGTAGAACGTTATATGAGACGACAAAGAGAGTGAAAATGAGACCGAATCGATTTTTGAAGAGCATCATACCAATAAACTTTACCTAACTAAATAAATATATTTTTTAAACTAAATCTAAATTATGTAATAAGTACCTGAAAGTACATTAATTTCTCTTTTAAATGCCTCTGGAAGAAAGTTTTTATCTATGAATTTCGCCTAGATATGATAGTTTGAATAGAACACCTCATTTTATTTTTTTATTATTTTTGCTGATTTTTTCGATGGTACTAGGAATATTATTATGTTTTGGAACATTTTATATCTATTATCTGTCTCTAAAATACATAGTATTTTTCTATACTGATTGAGGTTTAAATTATAAAATATATATTAAATTGGATAATTTAATCAAAAGATATTAATAATAAAAGATAATGTGCTCCTGAATCGGGAAGCACAGAAGTGCATATCTTGAGTGTTAGTTATATGCAAATGATAATATAATTTTCACCACATTGAATGTCTGACCTGTTTCTTTTATAAGTACTATTGGAAAATGGTATTTCTGCAATATTTTAACTAATAAAATACCTCATTTTGAAATCATTTTATAGTTGCTACGTTACATTTCATTTCTTAAATAATTTACGATTTTTTAGTTTCTTCAATCGATTCCGTATTTGATGTATAGAAACTGATATAAATATATAAAACTAATATAAAATAAATTGTATTGTTTTTCAAGTCATCACCAAACAATAAATAAATCATTTTGCTGATAAGTGCTTCTCTTGAGAGTTATGTATTGTCAATCACCTCATTTTTTCATTCAACTTCATTTTTAATTTTCTTTATTCAATAAGTAAATTAAAAATTTGCCAGTAACGCTTTTGTAATAATAGTCAATATATTTTTTATGATGTTTTTAATACTGGCAATTAGCCCAATTAACGTTGATGAGTAAAAATCCAGTTCACTTTAGCAAACTGTACTTTAATAAATTCTGTTAACGCCCGTTGCCTAGAGGTGTCTAGGAAGGGGTAGTTGAACATCAATTCTATGGGTGTGTGTTGTAAACAGATCACATATCCCAAAAGAACGTAGTGACATTGTTATTAACATTAAAAAAAAATTATTATAAATCAAACCATACAATATACTATCAAGGACAACATCTGTGCGGAAATCGATGTATTAATACTAGATATGCTAATAAAAGCTATGTGTTAAAAATAGCATAAAGTTGAATAGACAATTTTCAAATATTAATTAATATGAAATAAACATATTATTGAAAAAAATATCTTGTATTGTTTCTTTTAAAAGCTATAAATAATTAAAATGCTAGTCCGACATTTGCCCCGTTCTGTACATAAATCAGTTCAGTGAGTGTTTCGTTGAATTATTGCATACACATAAGACCTATAAAACAAATATCGCGGCGAAAGTATGACACCATATATGTTAATGTATGTATAATTCTAACAATGGTAAAAGTTAGTGTTGCACTAAGCTAGAGTGCATAACCTGATAAGGAATCGCCTCTTAATCACTCAACTTGATTATGGTATTATGAGTTCTGAGAGGTCTTGTAAGTTAGTCATTCGTCAGTCGGTAGGCTTCTCAAGAGACTACAAGAGCAACCAATGGTTGATAGCCCGTACGTGTACTGACCTGGATTAATCAACAGCCATTGACTGTGACTTGGAGATCACGTTAAGTTTCATGTTCAGTCGCCATGTCCAATAGCCTTGATGGTGAGGCGTCTCTGTTAGCTCCTTTAAACAAGTTGGCATTAAGTGATAAAAAAATATCCACCATATAACCTTTGTGTCAAAAATTTTCCTTAACGTTATTTTTTTGGTAACATTTTGGATAACGTTTATGTTGATATACCGATTAATTTCCCTAATCATATGCTGGGCTCCGTTCTTCAATTCAAAAGTTATCTGTCGTTGGATATAATAGAGTTAAGATTTCACATCCTATAACATAGTCGTACTATGTTAAAACATTGGATGTAACCAATTACTCGCCAATTAATGTTTTTCATATTGTCAAATGAATTACACAAGTCGACATGATTTTTGTAAAATTGATGAGAATGCTCTTTTTGCGTTTCATTTAGGTAATTATTAAAACACCTTTAAGAACCCAATAAGAAATGGCCTAGCACGTTCTCCTTTATATCATGGCGGATAAGTTTTGTTATATATGTGGACAATTTATTTTAAAGTTACAAGCTAGATGTAAATCCGAGGCAGTCAAAAAAGCCTATCTTTTATATTTTAAGGGTGGAAATAGGCGTAGAGGCTTCAAAAAATACAATTATAAATCGATTGTAGAACAATTCAAAAATATATTCTGAAAATTTCAAAACAAAATTCCAAGCCGTTTAAAAGTTATTACCGTTTGAGTGAGTGTCCCTCGGTCGAACGGTTGGAGCGCGTGGCATGTAGTATGGAGCAGTCGAGCAGGTAGCCATTCATGAATGATCTGAAAGATATTGGAATGAAAGAAGAACGTTAGCAGATGTTCCTTTGTTTACTTTTTTAAGACTTTTTTCTCGAAACTACTTTTTTCGAATTTGTGTACACTCTAGCTCCTACAGTTTTTGATCAATCGCTATCAAACTCAGCACATAGTTTCTTTACATAAATATGCTTTATTTGAACCTCAATCCTAAACAATATCTTTATTGTAACTATTTTTATTGCAAAAATGAGTACGAAAAATGGTAAAAAATCATACTAAATTTTTACATTTCAAATAAAAGAGACACTTATGAAAAAAGTAAATTTTTTGTGAAATTAATTTCAGATGAAAATTGTAATCTCCAAGGTGTACACAAATTGCTCAGCCGAATGGCAACTTACAATGCGCGGCTGCTGATATCTCCGTTAAAGTCATAATTTTCATTTGAATATATGTATAAAATGACCTCAAGATATGAATAAAAAAAAAAAAAATATATATATATATATATATATATATATATATATATATATATATATATATATATATATATATATATATATATTCCTTATGTGTTAAAAAAAATCATGAAAATCACTAAAAATACGCCATCCTACACCTATATCCCCCTTTAAGTGCCAAATTAGAGATCACGATAAAAGTTGATGTTTGCTCATGTGAGTACTAAAATCTTCATGTTTGCTGTGTGAGTTGTTACTAAATTGAGTGCAGTGGATGTATTGCAAGAAAAATTGTATGCCGTTTGCTGTTCCTATGCCGTGGAGAGAACCTACTGATCATGTAAGTGATTGTTACTTTTATATCAGTAAAACAGCAGGGATTTTAAAAAAGCAAAGGGCCCAAATTCAGTATCCAAATTTGCCTTCTGCACTTAGGCCAGTTCCTCATAGGCAGGAACTACCGGTACCGATGGCGCCTTTAAATCTGCATAACATGTTTTCCGGTGATTCTAATTCTTCATCATGATCTAATCCACAACTTCCTGAGAACACCAGTTGTGAAACAACATTTTTAACTACCATATTTGGTACGTGACCTGGGATTGTCAAAACAAAAATCGGAGCTTCTCGGGTCCAGACTTCAACAGTAGAATCTATTAGATAAAAATGCAAGTGTTTCACGTTTCTGTTTACGAAAACAGAATGCCTTTTTGGTGGCGTATTTTCACAGATTCATTGAAATACAGCTTAAAAATAATTCTGCTTCATAATGGAAACAAAAATCTATCTATTCTTTTAGCCCATTCAGTGACAAATAAAGAAACCTAACTTAACAACCATATTAAATCGCGTTAAATATGAGGAATATCAGTAGGATATTTGTGGAGATTTAAAGTGATAGGTATATTGCTAGGACTTCAAGGGGTTTTTACAATGTATTGGTGTTTTTTGTGTCAATGGGGCAGTAGGACAACAAAAGAACATTACAGTAAGAAAGATTGGCCTCATAGAACTTCTTTTAAATCTCGTACTTCAAACAAAATAAGCCCCTTTGTTAACCCAAACAAGATGCTTCTTCTGTCTCTCCATATTAAGCTTGGATTATTGAAAAACTTTGTCAAAGCCATGTATAAAAACGATAATAGTTGCAATTGGACCTCAAATAAGGAAGCTGCTAAGTGATTTCCGTTTTCAAGAAAAAATAAATGAAAAGGACTTGGCAGCTTGGGGGTGTTTTGTAAGTGTCGTAAAGGATTTCTGGGCAAGAAGGATGAAAACTATAAAAATCTCATAGATGAACTCTTGAAAGCCTACGAAATACTAGACTGTCGCATGTCACATGTTCACTGTTGTGTCGCAACTGTAACACAACTGTAACCACGTTTTATATGTTTATATTAAATAAATATTAGATTCTAAAAATATGTCGTCTCCTTTTTTCCCCCACCACCGACCTCCTGTAACCAAATAACTGTATGTGTTACAGTAATTAACATCATTTTCGAATTTAGGACTACAAAATACTTCATATACACCTAATTTTATCAATTTTACCTCCAAAAAAAAAATTGTTGATCTGTGTTGTTAATAATATAATCAGCAAAATTACAGGAGTATATTGTTTCCTGCTGGTTTTCTTTAGAACCATCCAGATTAATTTATATGTGTTTGGTAACTAACCATAATTTTGTTTTTTCAAAACCCGTTTGATGAAATTTCAGCGTTTAAACTGGTTGGTAATTTAAAAAGAATTTAATTGAATTTGTTATGAAGGCACACTTGGGAAAAATGCTGGAAATTTTAGATTTGCTTTCTTCATGGGACACTTTAAAATAAAGAGTTCCTTAGAAAGCTTCAAAAACTATAATGAAAGGCGTTTCATTGACTGTAGAACTTATTCGAATCATAATTTTTTTCAGCCATATTAGTTATTTTGGCGCTACCTTCCAGCTTCAAAACTAAATATACTCTATATTGTATTTTCTTTCCATATAATGCCTGATATGGACACAGCTGATGAAGTTGTCGATATTAGCTATACCCCGCCCAAAAGGACAGTTCTTAGTGCGGTTCCGCGTATCGAATTTTTTTTAGAATCTTTGTACAGTGTAGTGCGGCCGTGTGGAAACTGCATATCATCCAGGTCAATATGTCCCAGTTCCAGCCACGAAAAGTTTGTTTTCATTTCACAATATTGTGACCCTTTGACGGTAACCACTTTGACAACTCATCTCTGACAAAGTACTCACCAGGGATTAATCCAGACCAGTATCCGAACTACATATATATGGTTGTTGCTTTTCTCCATACATCAAAATAAAAATTTTCTTCTTCAAATTGCTTCAATTGTTGAACAGTTAAATAAATTGTACACGCCGTTTCAGTACGACGCTATTTTTGTAATTGGCAACTCAATTTTCCCAAAATCCCAAATAATGCTATAAAAAGCAGATTATATATGAATAATGTTATTGATACATATTTACAAAATACATATTTCCATGAAAAACAAATTAATGAAATTCTAACCAAAACCAAAGATCAATTATTCAAATTAAAAATGTCGAATAAATGTAGACAAGCAAACTACAATAAAACAATTGATTTCTCAACCTTGACCTGGAAAATAAAAATTTACCTCAAATATTTCCCTGATATTGTCTAGGAAATAAAAGTTTTTACTTTCAAAGAATAGTTCGTTTTTGTTGGTTATTTTTTAAATGACATTGACCATTTTTAAAATGGCAATAAAGTTTAATCCCTTTATTCAAATTACATTTAAATTATTTTAATAAACTATAACTTTAATATACGAAGAGGTATTGATAATCACTTAGCCTTAGATAGATTCATTAGAGAAAATCAATCACGTTGCTACGGAAATTGCATTAATTTTGACATTCTATATTTTATGTAAAAAAGATTCCCATTTTGATATTATCATTACATCAAGAAAACATATTAAGTGAAGAATGGAATTTCAGCAAAATCGTCTTTAGTCATAAACAATTTTAGTCATAACAATATTAGGAAACAATTTTTCATATTGTTTAACCATTAAAAATTAAATATTTATTTTCACGACAAACGGAAATATGTACGGATAAGAAGCGACCTTGAACCCATATTTCTGGATCTGCGATGCAGTCGATCTCTATTAAACTTGCAGCCGTGGCGCCGTGTCTGTCAGACTCAAGTGTCAGAATATTCGTCTGTAAAAAGACTGGCAGGATGCGCTGCCTGCGTTCAAATACCCTCCTACCATTCAGTGCGTTACTGATTTTTGGCACTAGAGTTAGGGCTGGTTAATTTTAGTAAAATTTGGTCAGTCTTTCGAGTCTATCATACTTTGGTACCACGACTTAAGAAACATTGATTTTACTCCGACGATATTTTGATCATAACACGAGTCAACAATTGCTTTGATGTCGAGGTATTTTGAGCTGATTTCATACGAATTTCATGAACTAAATATGGCATTCATTTTTGCCTAGGAACTCCAATTTCTAAGATATAACATTTTAGTGAAATATACGTTACACTATTTTAAGTTAAATCCATGGATCAAATAAAAAACTAAACACGAAATTTTTATTGTATTATATAAATATTATTATATACAAAGAAAACCAGAAAAACAGTTCGAGAAAACCAAGAAATCAAACAATACATAGATATACATAACGATATGAGAAAAAGAAGACTTAAGTTTTACGGACAGATAAAACGGATGAATCTGAGTAGGCTAACTAGACAAATAGTCGAATTTTATGAAAATAGCAGTAGAGCTAAAGTAGAAATAATTAAATGGATAGCTGGAATTAAAGAGAACCTAAGATCAGTAAATATTACACAAAGTGAAATTCAGAATAGAGGCTGTTTCAGACACAAGGTTAACTTTTGGAAGGTTGGCCAGAGAGAAAAATGTAGGAAGACTGGAACAACTTGGTCTGACGAAAGGAAAAAAGCTCATAGCGAAAGAATGAAATTAGTATGGGCGCAAAGGAAGGCTAACAACAACAAGCGTCTCTAATTGTACTTCGCGTGGTCCACCAGGGCCCATACGTGAATAATAATAATAAATTATATACAAAGATAGAGGAAAAAGTAATCGATGAGGAACAATACTCGCCCTAACAGAGCTCTGGTAGCTGGTCAAATGTTGGGATCGGTACTTCCTCCGAGTCACGGGCGTCTTGAAGAGACTAAATCAGGATAAGTCCACTTCCTACGGTTGTTCCGATTGATTCCAGTAATATTTACTAGGCAGAAATATCAGTCATCGAAGTGATTTTTGGGTTCTCTTCAAATCATCGGTATGCCGAATTTTAGACTTTTTTCCCGGTAATCCACTGTCGTAATTGTTCTGTATAAGTTTAACAGACAAGAAGCGGTGCCCAGATTTTATCTGATCACCAAGCCTAACACCAAAGTATACAAGATAAGCTCTCTTTACAAAATTATTAAGTGTTTCTGTTTTATTTTAACGTGTATTCTCCACATATGTAGTAAAACACATCAGGATGATTTACACAACTTTTTCTACTTGAACTCATGTTTTTTTCTATTCCACACAACAAATACAACAATCTACAATACGGTACGTTTTAGGTTAACTTTATAACAACTCTTTCCTAAACACAAATATCACGCGAGGCCAACTTCGGTCTACTCTGTACGAAGAAAACTCACAAACTAACCTCAACTTTAGTTCAAGCGTTGAAGTCATTTCAGTTACAGGAAAGGCAATATTTATGTAAGGTATCTAGTAGGTTTTCCTGGAACTAACTCAACGGTAGATTGATAATAAGACAAATATACAGGAACCAATCCTTGTATAATAATTTTAGAACACCTACATAGATAAGTGGGTGTATCCAAAAAAGTAGAGCAGATAGAGAAAAACTGATTTGATATTTAGATTTAATGCCCCAAGTATAGCTAAAATCAATTCTAAAATACCAGACAGCAAAAAAAATTCTAATTGTCGAGAATAAAAAAATTGAATAAGTTAAAGAGTGCGTTCAGCCAAAAAAAAAACGGAAAGAAACGAAAGCGGAATTGAGTTGTTTTGGCTAACTTCGGTTTGTTGGCGTTGCTATCAGGGCTTAAAGAACAATTTCGGATAAATTTGCTTCCATTAGATACGTGTGTACGATTTTTATTCAAAATTGTAAAAAAGCATATACCAACAGCGAATACGGAACAATTGATGAGACTCGCGAGGCATAGAGGGGGCGATGTGTTTTTTTAAAATACATCCCCTCCAAACCGAATAAGTAGGGCTTCAAAATATTTGCACTTGTCGATGCCAAAATAAGATAGACATTCAATTTAGTCTTACAGCCTGACGGACCTTATAAAGTGAATAATGGTCCAGCAAGTATTGTTTTACGATGGATTGTGCCAATATCTGGCACAAGCAGGAACCTCATGTGTGATAACAGGCTCTCAAATTTTCGACTTTATCATGATAAAGTCATTTATCATCATGCATTCAGTTATGATCATGCATAACCTAACATTCGCCGAAGATATCAAAAAAACAAAAAGGAACTTCATCCCGAGTTTATAAACACAAGTATTTTGTAAGTTCCAATATATTTGGATTTCAGGAAAACACTACAGTAATAGTGTAATACGTTCACAAAAAATATAAAAATCTCATCCTGTCATCAATCATACATCCATCCTAATGATCAAATAGACTAGTCAACTAGAAAATAATAGGCCATAGAAAGGCACAATGAATACACCATGCCACTATACTTGGTTTTTATCGACTACGAAAAAGTATTTGACTCCATCTCAAAGCATGTAATAATGGATGCACTGCGTAGCCAAGGGGTAGATAAAGCATATGTAAACCTATTAGGATCGATATATGATGGAGCTACAGCCACAATTCACCTTGATGATCTCGAAGTGGGAATTAAATATTCCGTAAACTGGATTGGGAACAGGATGGTGTAAAGATCAATGGTGCAAACTTAAACCATCTTAGATTTGCAGATGACATCGTTCTCCTTTCACAAGACCCTGCAAACACGCATACAAGAACTGCAGAGGGCCGGCGAACCATTTGGCTTGAAAATAAATCTGAAAAACAGTCAGGTTATGTTCAAGTTCGCTCAGGACAGAAGAATTTCACTTTTGGGAAAGGATTTGGAGATTGTGGACAGCTTTATATATCTTGGGTAGAGGATTTCAATAGAGGGGAATACAGCCCGGGAGGTGAAACGGCGTGTTAAATGTGGCTGGCAGGCATTTGGCAGGCTGAACATTGTGTTTAAGAGCAGACTCCCACTTTGCATGAAAAGAAAAGTCTTCGACCAGTGCGTCCTACCCGTTATGACATACGGAAGTGAAACCTGGACAAACTTCGGGTAGTACAGAGGGGAATGGAAAGATGTATGCTTGACATTACAAGACGAGACAGAAAGTCCTGCGCATGGATCAGGGAACAAACGAAAGTCTGTGACATTATTGGAAGAGTACAGTAATTGAAATGGAGATGGGCCATATAGCGAGGCGATGGGATGACAGATGGACCAAGGCAATCCTGGAGTGGATAACGCTTCATCGCAAACGTCCGCGAAGAAGACTGAAAGCACGATGGATTGATGACATCGTTAAGTATATTGGACTAGAGTGGCAGAGGAAAGCCCAGGACCGTGAAAGTTGGAAACATGCTGAAGAGGCCTTCATCCTACAGTGGATCAACACGGGCTGATGATGATGATACAGATATGTATATATATATATATATATATATATATATATATATATATATATATATATATATATATATATATATATATATATATATATATATATATATATATATATATATATATATATATATATATATATATATATATATATATGTATATATATATACATATATATGTATATATATACAAATATGCTGAAAAGTGCAAGACATATGCCGTATAAGACATTTAAATAAAACATGTATTATCATTTAATTGCGAAAACGTGAAACAAAACCCATTTTCTGAAAAGACACATTATAAACAATAATACAAACAATTTTCTGGCAACGTCGCACATATATGAAATTTTAATGAATAATATGAAATTCTATTCATAATGAAACTATGCATGCTTTAAACAGAAAAAATAAAGTGTGGCATTTTTATTTTTTTACAAATGACACCTTTTTGCCGACGGGTGTCTCCTGATCAACATCAGTTGAAGCACTGCTTGACGCGTTCCTCGAATTGATGGTGCAATGTTTGTCATAAAAGACCGACGCCTCAAGTGCTGCCCTGCTAGTTGAACTGCCAATCTTTCTTTATATATATATATATATATATATATATATATATATATATATATATATATATATATATATATATATATATACATATATAATATATACATATACATATATAATATATAATATATATAATATATACCAGGTGTCCCATTAAGGATGGATCGCGGCCGGATCTTGAAAACTATTTATCCCACAGCTTTGGGGAAAAAAATATTATACTAAAACTGACCGTGAGAAATTCACCAAAAATATTTTTAAGCTTCTAAAACGACCGCAAGAAGGCGTGACGAGCTAAACATTTTTAAAAATCTTTTTTTGTGTGTATTTTCAAGTGTTAACCGAGTAAGAAAAATTCTCAGTTATAATTAGCAAACTGTCTCCTACAACTTTGTTTTATGACATTTTTTAGAGTTTATATATAGTTTTATGACATAATTTAAAGAGGAATCATCCAGTGAAAACCCGAAATCGATATTTCTGACATGTCAAGAGATATTTCGATTTTTCTGAAAAA
This sequence comes from Cosmopolites sordidus, assembly GCA_031761425.1. Lineage (NCBI taxonomy): Eukaryota > Metazoa > Arthropoda > Insecta > Coleoptera > Curculionidae > Cosmopolites > Cosmopolites sordidus. The sequence goes on along the minus strand of JARFXV010001081.1, from coordinate 671,675 downwards.
ATCAGTTTTAATTTTTACCGTAATATTAAGTTAAAAATTAATCTTAATATGGTACAGCTTTTATTACATGGCTAGAAAGGCAATTTAAAGTGGAATCATCCAGTGAAAAGCCGAAATCGATATCTCTGACATGTCAAGAGATATTTCGATTTTTCGTAAAGTGTGAAGGAAGGCAAACATTAGGTTAATATTTTTTTAACTTAATGCAGGTAGTAGTGAAATAATAACTGATTTTTTTCAGAAAAATCGAAATTTTTCTTTTCTAGCCATGTAATAAAAGCTGTACCGTTCCATTTGAAAAAACTGAACAAAACTTGAAAAAAGCTATTGTTGAATGTAACGCCACCTCGCGGTTTCATTTATAAACTAAATAATTTATCTCCCAGATTATCTGATTGTCCCAGCAATTGCCTTTTAAATGAATCCAAATTGAGGAAAATCGGTTTAGGTAAACGGACATTAGACGACTTTTTATCTAAATAGGTAAAACTCCCCCCCACTTCTTTATTCGTGAAGTTACGACAAAATGTCATAAAACAAAGTTGTAGGAGACAGTTTGCTAAGTATAACTGAGAATTTTTCTTACTCGGTTAACACTTAAAAATACACAAAAAATTTTTTTTTTTAAAATGTGTAGCTCGTCACGCCCTCTTGCGGTCGTTTAAACATATTTTTGGTGAATTTCTCACAGTCAGTTTTAGTATAATATTTTTTCCGCAAAGCTGTGGGATAAATAGTTTTCAAGATACGGCCGCGATCCATCCTTAATGGGACACCTGGTATATATATATATATCATCATCATCATCAGCCTGTGTCGATCCACTGCAGGATGAAGGCCTCTTCTGCATGCTTCCAACTTTCACGGTCCTGGGCTTTCCTCTGCCACTCGGGTCCAATACACTTAACGGTGTCATTAATCCATCGTGCTTTCGGTCTTCTTCGCGGACGTTTGCGATCAAGCGGTATCCACTCCAGGATTGCCTTGGTCCATCTGTCGTCACATCGCCTCGCTATATGACCTGCCCATCTCCATTTCAATTGAAATATAATATATATATGTATATATATATATATATATATATATATATATATATATATATATATATATATATATATATATATATATATATATATATATATATATAGATATATCCAGCCACAGTCACAGCCACAGTCACAGTCACAGTTCCTTCCACACAAAGGATTAAAATTGCTTTCTCATCAATGCAGAACTGTAATATTGTAATACTTTAAAAAACGTTTTACTTAATTTTTTTTTCGGTTCTCAATTTTCAATAGTGAACATATATAAATGATCTATTCACTATAAATATTCAAATGATCAAATGTACTCACTTAAATTTGTTAGACACTGCCAGCTTACAGTTATTCTTCTTACCTGGAAAGAAAACAAATAATTGTTAACACAATTAAATATACTAGCATATATACTGCAAATAAATTGAAACGTCGAAAATCTACCATTTTGTAAGGATGTTGTTTTGAATTGACATGCAGAATCATCCCCAAACGCCGACTTTATATCCTTAGTGCCATAACATGCTTTAGAGCGTATCGCCTAGGCGATTGCTGAATGGATGCTGTTACTGCTTTCACATTTTCTGGCATTCCAACGGTCCTAGATCTACCAGGAGATACTCTTTTCAGTATGGATCATGTTGCCCGAAGGTTAAAAATCCATAGTCAAATGGTTTTCCGTTTGGGTACAGATGAATTTCGACTGAATGTGGTTAAAACATTTCATTGCTTCAAATGATATGATCATTCGACTTTCAATGTTATGGGCGATTTAGACCAAGCGAGCAAATGCTCATTCTATCCGTGTTCTTTCAAATTTGTTTTGTGTAAACAGTTATAGAGCATTCTATCGAAATTCTCTAGAATGTTCTAAGAATGCTCGCTAGTTTGATATAAAAGCCGCAAGAGCATGCGAACAGTGACCTAGAGCGTTCTTTCGTGTTCGGATGTGCTCGCGGCTTGGTGCGGTCTCTTCAAAGTGTTCTTGTGTTCTAACGACTGCATTGGTGTAAATATAAATATAGTTATGAACTGGACTAATGAAAACTGCCTACAATTGATAAAAGTTTGCCAACATTTTAGATGTCTGTGGGATCCGACTTTTGGAAATTATAAAAATAAAGAACAAAAACAAGATGTTTGGCAGGATATCGCAACTATAATAGAATGTAGTGTTCAGGAAGTTAAAAAGAAAATTCACTTGAAATCGCAATATCGCTCTTACTATCGGACATAATATTGTGAACCCTAGGGTAGTAAACTGCTGAAGAATGAGCACTGAGCATTCGCTCGCATTAATTAAACATCCCTAGAGCATGTGCAAGAATTCTAGTTCTATTGTTCTCGTTCTTTTTCATTAAGTATTCTTTTGATGTAAATGGCGAACAAGAATTATCGTTACACTCCTTTATCAACAAAAAACGTTCTTGCTCATGCTCTAGTTCTATGCTGTTTTGGTCTAAATCCACCTTTAGAAATAAAAATTCGTAAACTCTCCATGTAATTACTAGATGTCCATGTATTTTCCTATCAATTTTTCAAGTTTAAATGAAGTAAAATAAAAAAAAAATCAAACCGTCCAATTTTGGTGTGTGCGTGTGTATACATATATATTCTCATGTTTTGATTTCCTCAATTTTTGGATATTTTTTGCACTGTATGAAAAAAACTTTCTTTTCAGATAAAAATTTTCAGATTTTTTTGATTGTTATGTTTTCTTTTTCATAATAAATATTGTCTAAAAAACCGCGGATAATTAAGCACCGACCCAAGATATATTTGAAACTACCTATATCCAACCACGCGATACTGTGACTCAGTCTGGTTAAATAATTAAATCAAAATGAAAATAAATAGGAATGTGTGAAAATTCAGTTTATCAATACAATGGGAAACATTTGTTTGTCTTCTTACGCGATTATTCAAATTCATTGTCGCGCGATTGGTTTCTACTGACAGATGATGTCTCATTCGATGCATATCATCTTCGCTTGCATTTTTTCTTTCTTCTTCTGTACGTGCTGAACGTGTCTGTGATAATCGATTCCGTTCAATTTCATTTTGCTCTTCGCGCTGCTCTGCAGTTCGATTAGATCAAAAATTCGTTTGGTTTGTAGCATTGCAATGCGATTAAATTGTGCCAATTCAATTCAGTTGTGTCGGTTGCGACACAATGTGCGATGCGAAGAATCACAATTCAACTGGCAATTAATTGACAATGAACAATTAATTCACTTTGTTGTTACTGTATAACCATTTGTCACTTCAAAACTCACCGTATTTCGTAGGTAAATCTGTAAATTTATTTGCTATTGCGATGAACTTACAACAGAATCTGAAAATAAACAACTGAATCAATTTTTCGTCACTATGTAACCGATTGGGTTGTTTCACAATTTGACAATCAGCTGTCAAACCTCATTTATACACATAGCGAATAAATTGGAATAGAAATAACTACAGGACTGCTATTTGTTGGACAGATCGCGAAACAACACAAAAGTAAAAACCAATTTTAATTTAGGCTGGAATGCGTTTTTCCAAATTTTTCTCCAGATCTTCCAGATTTTTTTTCAATTGAAAATATTCAATTGAGTTATTTCCATCCCGGGAGCATAACGAACAAAACAAGAAAAGAATCAATCAAATATGTCGTTCCTATCGTCAGTTATGATCGAGAGTGCATACAAAAATTATAATTTTTGCAGTTTGTCCGAATTTTCCGACTTTCGTTTATAATCGTCTAGAATTTTTTTTCGAAAAACTTTTCCAAGACCAAAACGAACAAAACAAATAAATAATTACGCATATCCATCGTTCGAATCGATGTCAGTCGATTGTGTTAGTTATGATCTTGAGTTCATCCAAAAATCCCATATAAAAACGCACTTTCAGTTTTTCCAGAATTTTCCAATTTTTCGAGCAACTTTTCCAATTTTTCTTTCCGTAAAAACCTTATTCGGACTATTACGAACAATTAAAAAAAATAGCCACATCGGTCCAGGCATTCTCAAGTGATGCGCTTACCAACGAACTGTATTTAATTTTTATTTATATAGCCATAATATATATAGCCAATATATTATGGTTATGTTATGTGTACTTCATATAGCACTACAATCACGGCGGCAATATACATTTTCAATTCAAAATTTGATTAGCAGATAAACTCTTGTGCAAGAGTCCATTATCGCGCAGCAGAGTCCACTTTAGTTTGGTCCAAATATTATTCTTCAGTGTTATTCCCGCCACTTAGACCAGCATAGTTTTAACACACGCAATTTTTGCAAGCGTTCTTTTTGATGCAGTCTTGTTGAATAATTTCCGGATTTAATGTTTTTTCAAATAATTGTTTTTGTAACTGTTTTTATTTTAGTAATTGTAACTAAATATTCCCTTTCATCAAAATTCTACTGGTTACGATTGCACCATCATAATTTATTTCAATATAATTGTTCCTAATCGACGTTTTCCGACAACCACCCCTTTTGTTGGATTTAACTATCGTAATAATCTCTCTATATGAATATTTCAAAATGATTTTTTTTAATTATTAATTCAATACATGTATCTGTTTAGGGTATTACACCAAAAAATTGCATTCGTATTGGTAGATAACTGGAAAATATTGATACAATTTATAAGAGTGTTATAGAAGACCTAAATATGCCAATGATGTGAAAGGAAATTAATCTATTAACTAATTAGTTAACTATATAACACATGAATTAGTCACTTGACTATATGTAATATCAAGAAAATCACATACATGTTTAAACAAAATTGTGGATAATGAGACACGTTTTCCATTAAACGGAGACTAAAACAAATAAAACGGTCATATGATTTAAAGAACTAATTGGTCATACCTATTTTATAATGAGACTGTCAATGCCGTTACCATCAACGGATTACAATACGAGGATTGCTATTTATGTATCCGGCATGATAAATAAAAACAGATATTTCTCATTGTTTTATTGTTTTTCAAAATATCGTCCACGATGATCGATACACTTTTATATAAGTTTGAACCAATTTTCATAGCACGTTTCCCATTTCGATTAAGATATCTCCAAAACATGCATTTTGAACTCATCAACTGCTTCTTCTTGGTCGAAAATCGTTGACCACGGAGTTTATTCTTCACGGACGGGAACAAAAAGAAATCATTGGGTGCCAAATCAGTTGAATCAAATATTGGTCGGTCTGATGTGTGAGAGCTCGAATGTAATGGTAAAGAATGATCTTGCGTCGCTAGCTGTTTTTTTTTTATTTCTTTAAAGACTTCTGGCAAACAAAGGTTGTGTACCATTCAGAATTGACTATTCTACCATTCGCTTGTGCCACTGTAGCCACATGCGTATTTAGTCCAAAAAAAAGGCGACCATTTGCCTCGTGTGTGCGCGAATAAATTTTGTCGAGTTTGGTTGATTTTGAAAGACCCATACAGTCGACTGCTGTTTACTTTCGGCTTCATATGCATAGATCCAAGATTCGTCACCTATGTAGATGTTATGCACGACTTTTGACGCACCACACTTGTATTTTTTGAGCATTTCTTTGCACCAATCGATACGTGCCTTTTTCTGAGCGATTGATTATGCTGAATCCAACACCCACAAATATTTTTAACTTGTAAAAACTTGTGTATGCTTGTCATACTAATGTCTCGGGATGCCTCAATCTCACGGTATGTCACATGACGATCTTGCTTTATTAGTTCGCGCGCACAGTATTGATGTTTTCTGGCTCTAAACAATCGATTTTGGACGACCTTCTTTAAATTCGTCCGTGAGCGAAAGACGGTCACGATTGAATTCACTAAAACCAGTGATATATAATGGTTTTAGACGGTGCTTTATCGCCAAAAGTCAAAGAGAGTTGATCGATGCACTGTTGTTGAGATGATAATACTAATTTAGAAAAGCATAATCATCTTGCTAAGATAATCCACCAAAAACTGGCACTCAATCATGGTCTTTTACCAACATCTATTCCGCCGTTTTATAAATATAGTCTAGCAGTTCTAGAGTCTGACGATGTGCTGCTCTACTGGGATAGGCCGATAATCATTGACATAGCTGTCGACTACAATTGACTAGACATAGTCTTAATAAATAAGAAAGAAAAGCGGGGAACCATTATTGATATTGCCATACCTATGTCTCATAATATTTTATGTATATTATGAGACAGTGGAGACCGAGGTGGAAAAAGTTTGAGAAAGTTGAGTATGAGAATCTTTCTTGTGAACTGAAGAACATCTGGCAACTTGAAAAAGTTAATATCGAACCTACTGTAATTTTCGCAGAGCGATTGGTTCTCCAAAAGCTTGGCAAATTGCGGGCTAAACAGAAATGTTATAAAAGAGGGACAACGGGCTATACTGTTGCAAACCTGCCACATAGTTTTAAAATTTTTGTCTTAATGCTAACGGAATACTGGGTTATGATGAAATTTTCCCCAGACTCCGAGCCGAACTCCTGTGGCGCGGAAGGCGTCGGTGGATGGTTTCCAGCTTTTTAAGCTGAGACAGTGAGATCAATTCTATGACAATAATAATAATAAAAAAGGTTATAGAAACCTAAGAGATACTAAAGATAAAAATTCCGTGGAGAGTCTAGTGAAAATGTACAGACATTTTGGTTCTCGATTTGGTCAAATAACGGTCAATATAACTGGTAAGCCAGCTGGCTGCGTGAGGAAGAAGCGAATGCAAGCAGTTGAACAAATGTCCTATCCTGAAATTATATAACTATACTAAAGAATATAATAAACAACTTGCATAATTGGAATTGGATTACCTGCCTTCAAACGATATATACCTACTAACATCATGTTTTACTGTACTACTCACAGGATACATAGACAAACATGACATACCAAATGAAAAACAGAAGAGATGCCGAAAGGGAATGAAGAGGAAATTATACTGAAAAATGCTCGAAAGAAGAAGCGAAATTTATCATGGTGTTATATTGATTATTAGAAGACCTTCGACTCGATACCACAGTCTTGGCTAATTAAGATTCTATCAATATACAAAGTCCACCCAGGTTTAATAAACACATTTCAGGAGTTGAAAAAAGAGTGGCGCACCACTATTTACTTTTCACAAAATGGAAATATCATCAAAACTGAGGAAATCATGGTGACGAGTGGCATATTTCAGCAGGATTCGCTGAATCCTTCATGCTTTTGCCTGGCACTTTCTAATCTATTTAAACGGACTCAAAACGGATACAAACTCCAAATCAAAATGTATCGTACCTGCTGATTAATGTAATGATTTAAAACTCATTCGGGTTGTAGAGGGATTTGCATGCAGGGACTGAACATACAGTTTGGATTAGATAAATATAGGACTATTCATATAAAGACAGGGTTTAAGTTAGAGATGGCAGGGTTTGTCACTGCAGAACAAGTATATATAGAGGCAATGCAGGAGGGCAATGCATATAAAAACATCGTAAAACTCTAACTAAAGAATTAACTTCCTGACTAGAAAGCATATGCAGGTCTGATCTAGACATAGTCAAAGCTATAAACATTTTTGCTATACCAGCCATAACATATTCGTTTGGAATTATATCGTGGTCAAACACAGATATCGAAAGGCTACAACGAATAATTAGAACCACACTAACATAATATAGGAAACACCACCCATACAGTAGTAAAAACGGCTTATATTACCACGAACTAAATGAGGAAGAGGAATATTAAATACATGTAATCTACACGAAAAACAAATATCCAGCTTGAGAGCCTATTTCCATCAAAGAATGATAGAATGCCCCCTATATGCCAGCGTGTTTTTCGCTGATGATAATTATACCTCTATGAATCTTAAAAAACAGCATCGACAAAATGACAGCATTCAAACAACTGCAACGATTACTCAAAAGTGGAAAAATATGTCTCTGCACGGTAGACACCCCCATGATCTTGACCATCATGAAGTTGACAAGAGTGCGTCGAACGTCTGGTTAACATGGACATATCTGTTACCGGAGTCTGAGGGCTTTATGTGTGCAATTCAGCATCAAGTCGTGCACACTAAGAACTACCAAAAATATATCGTTAAGGATGCAAGAGTATCAAATGACAAATATAGCGATAGGCCAACGAAAAATCTGAAACCATCCAACATATAGTAGGTACATGTAGTAGACTGTCCCAGACGCACTACCTTCACCGTCATAACCAAGTAATTAGTATATACTCCATCAAGAGCTTGAAAGTCATAATGGACTTATAACAGAGCGAGTTCCCTATTATAAATACACCTCTGAGGCGGTACTAGAATCAGCCGATTTCCGGTTATATTACGACCGAACAATAACAACCGATTAAACCTTGCACAGTAATAGGCCAGACACTATATTATGGGATAAAAAGAAACAGCATTGATAATCGACATAGCTGTTTCAAACACCCACAACATTCAGAAGAGGGCTGAGGAAAAAGTGGAAGCGAAAAAATAACATCAAAATTCTGGGACTAGAAGAAAATCTGATTAGAATAATGTAGAGGGTGGTTATCCTTAATACAACCCGCATAGCCCGAAAATTTTTGGAATAATGATGTTGTTTTGGCTACGGCCCGCACTTCATTTTGAAATCCAGCTTAACTGGGAAAAAAGATGAAAAGGAAAATATTAATAATAATAATAATAATAATAATAATAATGACACGCAGTTGGCATTGTATAGTTCAGCAGTTACTGTAATAGAACTTAACAGACAACGTACATATTATTCTAGCACAGTAAGACAAGATCATCTTAAGCAAACCCCTCAGTGGCAGAGAAGATTGGAAAAAAACAGACGATTTGCGCGGCAAAGCAGATATAATGAAAGAATACTTGAAAGGTCAGCCATCTAGAAGAACAAGTAACTTCATACACAGACCAATGTAGACAAAAAGCAAAAGCCAAAAGAGCAAGGCTACGTAGATATAATGAGCATAAGAAAAGGAAGGAGCAAAACACACACTTTTATAAAAATCAAAAACAGTTTTTTCGAGATCTTAAAACGAATAAACCTAGTAACACTAATACCCAAAACATCGACCAAACAACATGTTACGAATTTTGGAAAACAACTTGGAAAATATCGGAGGGGTACAACACATCAGCAGCCTGGATCTCAGATATCGAAAATCTGCAAGAAGGTTTACGGGAAATGAATGTGGCTGAATTTACAGCAGAAGAGGTCCGTAACGCCATAAAAAAATCTAAACCTGGAAAGCATCAGGGCAGATAGAATCCAGACTTTCTGGATTAAATATTTAGATGCCCTACATAACAATTTATAACGCTGCTTCAGTAAAGCACTCACCCCGAATCTATTCCGCAATTTTTGTCTGAGGGTATTATACACATTTACTATATAAGAAAAATGGCAAGATGCAGCCAAAGAACTATCGACCTATAACTTGTCTTTCAGCACTGTAAAAGTTACTTACATCATTAGTAAACGAAAAAATATATCATCACTGTTTAGATAATAATATCTTAGAAGAACAAAAAGGATGTGTAAGACAATCTGCGGCATGTAAGCACCAACTTACCATATATGCAATTGCCCTAAAGCACGTTCAGAGAAAAAAGCGTAACCTTAACTTATGTTACATTGACTAGAGTAAGGCCTTCCACTCTGACCCTCATGATTGGCTAGTTAAGGTTTTGGAAATTTACAAAATCTGCCCTAAAAATCAAAGCAATGCTTACTCACTGAAGTGAGTAAGCATGAAAAATGAAGTCTTGGAAGACGAATATATGGATATCGGGAAAAAATGCTGGAAGAGTCAACGTTGAGAAGGGAATTTTCCAGGGAAACTCTTTGTGGCCAATGTGGTTTTGTCTGGCTCTAAATCCTATCCACGATTCTCAATCCGTCTGCAAGCGGGTTTAGGTTCCAGTTAACAAACAATAAAAGGTTATCACATCTGTTATATATGGATGACCTAAAACTGTACGCAGAGTCCCAGAGCAAACTTCAATCGCTTATTAAAACCGTAAACATAATCAGCGATTATATTAAGATGTCCTTTAGGCTAAATAAATGTTTTGTCGTCAATATACAAAAAGGACAAGTTCAGGAATTATTCTGTCAGATTCACTCATTGAAAACGGATGATACCTATCGGTATTTGGGAATAGCACAAAACCAAATGCTAAACCATACGACACTCAAACACGAGTTCCAAAATAAATACAAGAAAATAATAACGAAGCTTCTTAATATAAAACTCTCAGGGGGCAATATATGTAAGGAAATCAACACATGGGCAGTATCGGTGTTAACATATTCATTTGGAGTGGTCAAGTGGTCAAACACAGAACTGGAAGAGCTAGACCGCATGACTAGATGACTTTTAACAAAATTCCGTTGTTTGCCATACCAGTTCGTCTGTGTTGAGATTATACATTCCTCGAAAATGTGGACGTAGAGAGCTTATTAACATCAAAGAATTTTTTCTTAGTCAGGAAAAGAAACTTCGCCAACATTTTCTAAGTTCGAAAGATCAACTTATGAGGCTCGCAACTAAGTTTGATCACAATTATATACCACTAAAACTGAACCATGCAAACTACACTATCGAAACAGAGACAATACCAAACAACGTAAATCTCTGGGAACATAAATCAATTCATGGTAGATATGTAGAATTATTAAATGACAATAATATTGATTAGAAAGCTTCTCTGCTTTGGTTAGACGAAAATCAACTATATCCGAAAACTGACGGTTTTGTAATTGCTATCCAGGATAAAGTCATCAAAATCAACAATTACAAGAAATATATCCTTAAAGAAAACACTGAAGATGTATGTAAAAAGTGTGGCAAAATAGGGGAGACGGTTGAGCAGATAATTAGTGGATATCCTACTTTAGCAGAAAACGCACATTTAGGAAGGCATAATCAGCTTACTAAAATAATCCACCAAAAACTGGCACTTAATCATGGTCTTTTAGTAACATCTACTTCGCCGTATTATATATAAATACAGTCTTCAAGCAATTCTGGAGTCTGACGATGTGCTGCTCTACTGGGATAGAGCGATAATAACTGACAGGGCTGTCGACTACAATACACCAGACATAGTCTTAATAAATAAAAATGAAAATCGCAGAATAATTATTGCTATTGCCATACCATTGTCTTACAATATACATAAAACGGAGGTGGAAAAAGTTTCTAAGTATGAGAATCTTTCTTATGAATTGAAGAACATCTGGCAACTTGAAAAAGTCAACATCGAACCTTTGATAATTTCCGAAGAGGGATTGGTGAGCCAGAGGTTCTCTAAAAGTTTATCAAATTGCGGTCTAAATAGAAATGTCATAAAATCGGGACAACGGGCTATATTGTTGCAAACCTGCCACATAGTTCGAAAATTGTTGTCTTAATGCCAACGTAATACTGGGTTATAATGAAATTTATCCCCAGACTCCGAGCCGAACTCCAAAGTCGCGAGGGAGGAATCGGTCTATGGTTTCCAGCTTTTTGAGTTGAGAGCATGACACCAAATCGATGTAAATAATAATAATAATAATAATAATAACTAATAATAATAATCCTAGATATGGAGTGTAACGATCTCACAGCGATTAATATTTGCACTCTTGTCAGGAAGACTCACCACTGGAAGTCTCCTGGACCAGATGGATTGCACAACTTTTGGATTAAAAGCTTTACAGCTGCTTATCATATACTTGCAAATGCATTTAAAGAAGTTTTAACAAATCCAGACACTTTCCCCAACTTCCTAATGGAGGGCAATACATACCTACTGTACAAAAAAAGGGGACGTTAAGCAACCCAACAACTACTGTTCCAGCCCTACTCAATGAAAAGATCTACCAACATAGTGATAAAAACAATATTTTTTAAAAAAAGAAAAGGATGTATAAGAGCAAGTATGGAGTGCAAGGAAGAGTTGACGATCGATGCTGTAGTTCTTGAGCAAAGACAAAAAAGAAACGATTGATTGGTTGAAGTTCTGAATTTCTGTAAAATTAGCCCCTAGATTATTTAGGGGGGAAATAGTGTAGGACAGCGTATTTTTAGTGATTTTCATGATTTTTTTAACACATAAAGAATATATATATATATATATATATATATATATATATATATATATATATATATATATATATATATATATATATTATTTATTTATGTCTTGCATACATATATTCTAAAATTTTCAAACATTTTCTTCGAAAAATAACGGAGATATCAGCTGCCGCGCATTGTAAGTCGTCATTCAGTTGGGCAATTTGTGTACATTCTGGAGGTCACCATTTTCATTTCAAATCAGTTTTTCAAAAAATTTACTTTTTTCATAAGTGTCTCTTTTATTTGAACCTCACTGCCTCTAAAAAATCGCAAATTAATATTTTTTTGAGGAATGTGAAAATGTAGTATGATTTTTACCACTTTTTTGTATTCATTTTGGAATAAAAAATAGTTACAATAAAGACACTGTTTAGGATTCAAATAAAGCGTATTTATATAAAGAAACTATGTGCTGAGGTTGACAACGATTGATCAAAAACTGTAGGAGCTAGAGTGTACACAAATTCGAAAAAAGTAGTTTCGAGAAAAACGCCTTTGAACATAAGAGTGGCAGTAAAGGTAAATTTAAGGCAGTAAGTAACAACTTACTAGTTAATTAGCTATTCCAGCACGTTAAGAGAAACATAAGAACATTTGCAAACGTTCTTCTTTCTTTCCCAATATCTTTCAGATCATTAATGAATGGCTACCTGCTCGACTGCTCCGTACTACATGCCACGCGCTCCAACCGTTCGACCGAGGGACACTCACTCAAACGCATATAACTTTTAAACAGCCTGGAATTTTGTTTTAACATTTTCAAACTTTATTCTTCTTCTGTACACCTATCCGCCCCACTTTAATTCATTAAAGTGTTTGATGGGGAAGCAGAAACCAAATCTTTTTGTCGATCAACAATGTATTGCTACTACAAATATCGAGAAAGAAATATTTAAGGGAGATTCCCTTTTCTCCAATTTGGTTCTGTCTAGCCTTGAACCCTTTGTTCACACTACTGAACAACAGCAATATTGGATATAAACTTAATATGAGGAATCCAAGAAATCTCTCTCATCTACTATATATGGATGACCTTAAACTATATGACGAAAAAATAAATTCCTTGCTAAAAATGGTCGAAACATTTAGTAGGGATATCAGAATGTCATTCGGACTGGATAAATGTTCTACCATTAGTATACAGAAGGAAAAGGTACAGAGTCAACATCCCACAATCTGTAACATACAACAAATGGCAAAAGAAGAATTATACAAATATTTAGGAATACCTCAAAAGCAAAAACTTGATCACAACCAGTTAAAGAAGGACTTCCCCACTCTATACCAAAAGAGACTTACAAAGCTTTTAAACACCAAACTGAACAGTGGAAACCTCATTAGAACGATTAACGGATGGGCGGTGCCAACTCTGAAATATTCTTTTTGCATAGTTAAATGGCCAGAAACTGACCTTGATGAACTTGATAGGTTGACACGCCGAACATTAACAAAGTTCCGATGCCTGCATCCAAACTCATCTATGAAAAGACTATATATCCCTAGAATGTTGGGGGGTAGAGGCGCCTTGTGAACGTAAAAGATCTCGGTCTCAATCAAGAAAATAGGATGAGAAAACACTTCATTGATTCAAACAGTCCACTAATGAAATTGGTTGTAAATGAGGACCGGGGTTTCACCCCACTAAACCTAAGTAAACAAAACCGTATTGATAGCAAAACAACACTCGCGGACCGCGTTCGAGAATGGAAAGGATAAACATTACATGGAAGGTTTTCTAAGTCTTTCGAACATTGACCATTGACGAGGTAACATTGACAAACAATTGTCTCTAAAGTGGCTGACCAACGAACTGTTGTACGCAGAAACAGAAGGTTTCGCGATATCTATTCAAGATAGGGTAAAAAGAACAAAGAACTATGAAAGGCATACTTATGAAAGGCATAACTATGAAAGGCATACATAACTATGAAAGGCATACTTCCAGTTCTTTCTAAGATTTTTGAGAAAATTTTATTTAAACAGATGTACGAGTTTTTTGTCTCCAATAAAGTAATATCCGATTCGCAATGTGGCTTTAGAACTGGTTTTTCAACGTCTACAGCTCTGGCTTCTGTGACTAGTTATTTATTTAACAGCTATGACAGGGGCTTAGCTAGCGTGCTTATATTACTAGACTTTTCTAAGGCGTTCGATACATTAAACCACAGCCTCTTGTGCGCAAAATTGTCTTACTATGGGTTTGACGAATCATCCGTTAATCTAGTAAAATCGTTCCTGGCTTGTAGAACACAATATATTTCTGTTAATCATGTAAACTCGTCTAAAGTGAATGTTCTTTCTGGTGTGCCCCAGGGATCAGTGTTGGGTCCATTATTCTTTATTGTATATACATCTGATATTTTACGTTCTGTTCAAAACATGGAACTACGGGCTTATGCTGATGACACACAATTATATTTCAATTTTTCTCCACGTGAATACTCCAGAGCCAATAATATAATTAATAATCAGTTAAGCAACTTTAAAAGACTCTCGTTAGCACATAATTTGAAATTAAACTCTCCTACATCTAAAGTTATGCTATTTTGTACTAAATCTAACTATATTTTTTTGAGGACGAATCTTTCAAAATCTGTTGACAGAGAGATGCTTGGTTTTGTTGATTGTGCGCAAAACTTGGGTGTAATTTTTGATTCGAAGTTACGTTTTAAAGATCATGTATCCAAGTTAATTCGTAAATCATTCATGCACCTTAAGTTACTTTATGCTAATAGGCACATTTTGAACCAGGCTTTAAGAAAGCTATTATCAGAGTCGTTGGTACTTTCTCAATTTACTTACTGTGACTTTATTTATTTCCCATGTCTCGACTCTGTGGACAGGGGCAGAATTCAGCGAGTACAGAATGCTTGTTGTCGCCTTATTTTTGGACTTCGAAAACGGGATCATATTTCTCAGAGAATTAATGAGCTTAAGTGGCTTATTATGAATCACAGATGGCAGCTTCATATGGCTAATTTCACTTATAAGGTTATGAATGCTGACAATAATTCTGAAGCACTTAAAAGTATGTTTGTAGCTCGTTCAGCCAGTCATTCTGTGAATATTAGATATAGAAGCAAATTTACAATGCCACATTACAAAACATCGGTGTTTACGAGATCATACATATATAATGCTATTAAGATATTAAATAGACTCCCCAATATATTTAAAATGTTTAATATTAACAAATTCAAATACAAAGTCGGGGAATTTCTTTTAGTTCAACAGCTATAATTGCTAATATATTTTATCTTTTTTTTAAGATTATTGTTTCATGGGCATTTGACGTTCTGGCGGTGACCGGATGCTTGGGTAATAGAATTGTTTTTTAGACTATGTGTGTGAGACATGAGAGGAAATGTTTGTGGTTTTTTGGTGAGTTTTTTTTTTCTATCTAGGGATTAACATCGGTAGGTTGGTTGAGTGGAATAGCAAATTATGCTAGATTTCGCCAACTTGCTGATCAACAAATTGAGAATTCTCATTTATTTTGTTTCTATACTTTTGTGTATTTCTTTTTTTTTTCTTGTCATTAGTATGATGCAATAAAGGTCATTTATTATTATTATATACTGCACTTGGACGTAATCGATAAGTGCAGCAAATGAGGTAGTCTGGAGGAAACAATTAGCATCTTATTGGGGGTTGCTCGGCCCTTGCTCCTAATGCTTATTGGGAACGGCATAATCAGCTGGCAGAAATCATACATCAGGAAATTGCACTGGAATGCTCGCTATTGGAGGGCGCACCTCCATATTGTAAGTACTCGCCTCTCCTGTACTTGAATCGTCCGATAACATTCTTTACTGGGACAGACCAATCACTACTGATCGAACGGTTGATTATAACAGGCCAGATATTGTTCTAATCAATAAAAAGGAGAAATTGCTTTTATAATTGACATCGCAGTGCCACTCTCTCACAACATTAGAAAACCCGAGATGGAAAAATCCACAAAGGATGAAAATCTGGTATACGACTTGAAGAACTAGTGGAAACTGAGTAAGCCTGAGTAAGCCTTCGTTATATCCGCCGAAGGCCTGATACGTAAGAGATTTTCAAAAACACCTCGAGAGCCTGGGTATCTCGAAATCGATTGCCATAGTGGGACAACATGCCGTGCTCTTGTAGACGTGTCACATTGTTTGTAAAATACTATGGTAGGGTGAGAGGAGCTGAATTGCTTTTTCATCTTGGCATTGGAATATCGACCAGCATGAGCTGAGATTCTACATTAAGGATAATCAGAATAATAATAATAATAAATGGCCTTTATTGCATTCATATTAATGGCAAGAAAAAAATAAACAAAATAAATGAGATTTCTTAATTTGTTGATCAGCAAGTTGGCGAAGTCTAGCATAATTTGCTATTCCATTTAACCTACCCAGCGATCTTAATCCTTAAACAGAAAAAAAAAACAACACACGCATAAAACCACAAACATTTGCTTCCATGTCTCACACATATAGTCTAAAAAACAATATCATCCGGTCACCGCCAGAACCCCAAATGCTCATCAAAAAATAATCTTAAGAAGTTATTATCAGCAATTATAGCTGTTGAAATAATAAAAATTCACAGACTTTGTATTTGAACTTGTTAATGTTAAAAAATTTAAATATATTAGGAGTCTATATAATATACGTGGAAAGTCGTAGTAAATCAATGCACGAAAATTTTAACTGGTGAGAATTTTCGTGCATTGATTTACTACGACTTTCGACGTGAATTATCTCAACAAGAGTCCCTCGATCAACCCGATACATTTTCAACCATTCAAATTTTTCACTTAGACCAAATTTTCAAGTCACTGAATAACACAAATACAAATAGCGTCCGTATGACAAAAGATTCTGAGTACGTATACAGTCAACAATGTCAAACTTTAAACTTTATATGTCAGATGGCGCCTAGCAACATCATTGTTGCCAGTTCCATTGTTATACTAGTTGCTATACATAAATAGCAAGCCTCATATCACAAAATGATAGTCAAAACTTTTTGTGGTTGTAATTGGAGCACATGGAACCGGACGGTACGTAATTTCAAGATAATGCGTATACAGCAGACACAGATGCTCAAATACTTCGTTTATGATATATCAAGACAAAATCCTGCAATTTAATACTGTTAGTAAACATTTTTAGAGGGGTTTATGGAAGAAACGTTATATTAAATGAGGGGTTTAGAAGAAATGGGTTAAAGGATATTCACACAATGGTGTGAAAACGCAATTGAAACATTTAACAAATTCAAGACATAAATAGTAACTAGTCAACTTTCGAATTTAATTTTAAAACCTTAAATATCTAATTCGTTAAGTTTTCTTTAGTTTCACGTAATACTGAAATTATGTAGCAACCGTTATATTGTACGCTGCACATGGAAATGCGTAACGGAAACAAATCCTTTGTTAGACAATTTGAAGAATTAAAAAGAATCTAAGAACCTAACAATCATAAATAAAACTCCAGAAGAATCCCTAATATAGAATTAATTTATATTTAATCATCTTTGCATTCCCTCAAAAGCCATTTGCATTAGCTAAAGATAGCAGATATAAATTAATCATATCGAAAACAATGGAGAGAAAGAGCTCACGTGATAAAATTTAAAGAAGCAAAATAATTCATGTTGTTAAAAAACTCTTTCCGTAAAATGCGGATAAGGTATAAATTATATCTTATCAGAAAAAATTATCATTCCTTGAAATTACAAACGCCGTAGTTAAGGTAAACAGATAAAACGTATACAAAGAATGAAGCAATTTTAAGTCATAATTCAGAGAGTTTATATCTTTTTGAAGAAACATTAATATATTTTCCATATATTACCTGTTCATGAATTTATAGAAAAATAAAAATATATTTGCCAGTTAATTCTTGAATGGAATAATTATGAATAAAATCGGGATATGTTTTAATATTCAAAATGAGCGGTTTTTTAAATTCGTGAATATAACACAAAATTTGCGTTGATTTCAAAAAATGTTTTATTGATAATTGAAGCATAGTGTATGACATTTAAAACGAAAGATAATATATGACAAATAACAACCTCTTGCAACTTCACAGACGTCCACTCTTTTGTCAAAATGTTGGCATAACAGTGACTCTATCTCACCAATGACTCGAATAAATTCATCCTATAGTTCATGAGTCGATTAGGGATTGTTCTTATAGACATAGCTTTTCACGTAACTCCAAAGAAAATAGTCCAACGGCGTCAAATCACATGATCTTGGTGGACAATTAACATCGCCGTTTCTTGCAATAACTCGTCCAGGAATTTTTTCTCCTAATAAATCAATTGTTTTATTAAGTGAAGCGCGATCCTGTTATCCAGAGCCAGAGCAATATTCATTTCAGCCCCATTCCCAGCAGTTACACAACACAACACAGTTACAGCTTCGCCAGAAGCATTCTGAAAGAAATATATATATATATATATATATATATATATATATATATATATATATATATATATATATATATATATATATATATATATATATACCCCTTTGTGGTTCAAACCTTGACGTGGTAAAAAAGTTTGAGTAGGACTATGAAGCTTTGAGCTATGCCGTCTGGAACGTAAGTTTCTGAGGGTCACCCCTGGCGGACAGGTTAAGGCAGAGGCCTCAGACTAACATGACCCAAAAACTGCCAAATCTGCCTATCCATGCCTTCAACATGACAGTACAGCTTTAAACACGGCCTTTATTCCCCCTATGCGGCTACGCGGCGGACATTTGTACGAAATTGTACATTAATGTTATTGAATGATATTTCAGATAAAATAAACAGTTTGAAGTGATTTAATTTGGCTATTTTATTATAATTTAAAGGTCGGACGCACTAAAAAAAACCGTATATATACCCCCTTGTGGATCATTCCTTGACGCGATAAAGGAGCGGAAATGCTGTCTGGAGCAGAAGTTTCTAGGAGGGTTACCCCTAGGGGTCAGGTCAAGGCAAAGGCCTCAGACTAACATGATCCAAAATCTGCGAACCCGTATTGGATCAGCGTGGCAAATTACGGTCCATGCCTTCATCATGGCGTTTCAACATTGCAGTGCCTGGAGGCCAAGTGGCAACTACCTACGGTAGCGAGAAGACCTGTTCCAACCAGAGGATACTAAGAATCACCACGTAAGATTAAGGTGCCATTGGTCTTTTGATATTGCTACACTTGATATAAGGGCAATAAAAATGGAGGCCCGACTGCAAGAACAGTTGATCGAACTTGACAGCATATAGGATATTATTGGGTCATGTGAAACAAGAAGAGAGGGCGAAGAGTTAATCAAATTAAAACCAACTGGTCACGTGCTTTCCACTCGAGGTAAGCAGAATGGACGATGTGGAGACATTGGATTCCTCATCAATCGAAAGCTGAAAGACACTGCAGTAAAATTTGAAAGTATATCTGACCGACCAGCCCAATGCATCATTCAGCTGAATAAAAAGTTTAAGCTTCAAATCGTCTAAGCTTATGCACCAACTATAAGCAATAGCGATCAGGAAATTGAGGAAACAAGAAGTGTAGGTACAAAATCCTGATGGGTGACTTTAATGCCAGAATCGGAAAAGCAAGAACTGTTGAAAATTCAAATGGTCCATATGGAAATGGTGAACGGGAGACTAGAGGTGCTTGGCTAGTTGACTTTGCTGAAGGACAAGGACTCTATATTATGACATCGTTTTATAAAAAGATCAGCAGAAAATGGACATGGAAAGGTCTATCTGGACTCATAAGTAAAATGGATTGCATCATATCAAACCATAAAACAAAATTTTGTAATTGTACCATTCTTAACTATTTTAATGTTGGAATTGACCACCGATTGATACGAGCAAAGATTAGGATAAACTGCCGAAAAGAGCGCGAAAGAATGATAAGATTAAAAGAGAATGTCTGAATGATTGTGGCGTGTTCATATATTTTTTTCTTTTTTTTTTAGGTTTTTCGCCACGATCTAAAACTGAAAAAATATCAAAAATATCTGTTCTTATTTAAATAAAGAATAACTGTATAAAAAAAAAAAATTAAACGGAGACAAATTTCTCAGTGATTCTTTTCTGTAATAAATTTGCCTAACGAACAAAATTTTAAAAATATAAAAATGTTCTAAAAAATGTACAAACTTTTAACGTAAACGTTTCGGAGGATCCTCTCCCAACATTTTCAAAACTAATCTAAAAAATAAATTATATTAATTTGTAATATATAAACTAAAGAGTGAAAGAAAATATATTTTTTGTGTATGTCAACGATACTTGTTACACGAAAGCTGTTACCAAATGATCGGTTCAATGGGCAATTCCTTGGGAAGAGATTTGTACAATATTCCTGATTTAGCTCTGGCTATTATCAGTAGCGTGTTATCATATTTACATTTTGCACCAAATTATAGATTGAGACCAATAATAGGAGTATTTCTTGAAGCATTTGTGTTTTCTTGTCCAGCGCCATATTATGTGTATTAATTATATTATATTATAAGGTATTAATTATATTTTATTAAGTTGTCAATGTAAGTATTGTACAAATCTCTTCCCAAGGAATTGCCCATTCAACCGATCATGTAGTAACAGATTTCGTGTAACAAGTAGTGATGGGAAATACGAATCTTTTTGGAGAGTCGGATCACCGGTTCCGAATCAATTCAAAGATCCGGATCCCTGAGCCGGTTCTCGGATTCCACTGAAGCTTTTCTCGTATAATTGGTTGCATAACTTGTTACATAGGCAGATAAACAAATATTATACGATTGGCAGAGTATATAGCATAACATTTTAATTTCTGAGAATATTAACGTGCCCGTATATGAATTATTTTTCGTATGAATTTTTAAAAGGCTTTGGTATATCATTGACATCAAAAAGCAATAATTCACTCTCTCATATGGAAAAATTTTGAAAACAACGTAATAAATGTAAAAAGTTTCAGAAACCCTACGACAGCAGTTATTAATGAAATAGAAAAATATTTAAATATGAATTTTTCCAAAAAAGGATCTGTCTTATGTCTACTTTAATGCCATGTGAAGGAATTTTCAGTAAAACTGGTCAAATTGTGACAGAAAACGAAACGAAGTCGAATGAAAACTAAAAAGATAATTGAAATCATATTTTTACATGCAAATATGTAATTGTTTAAAAATTTTAATTTTTAAAAATTCATTTTAAAATTTGATGTACTTATTGTGATGTGTCTTTATTATGTGTATTATTCTATATATTTATTTATTTAAGTACATAAAACACTGATAGATTGCAAATTTTAAGCCGCAGTACGGCGACTGCGAACGGTTTATTTTGCATTACGGATCCACGGATCCTTCCCCCTCGGATCTTTTCTCTCACGGTTCACAGATCAACGGATCTAAAAAAAGACCCGCGACTCGATATCCGTCCGACCCGACTACTATTACATTTTTCTATGCGATAGGTGCGGACGGACGCAGGCAACACACACCACAAGATACAAGTCATATTCTTTGCGTTATAACCTTTCTGTTCTTGTTCTTATCTAATATTCAACAGAACCGAGAATGGTCTGGGATCCGAGAGCCGTCTGGGATCCTAGATCCGTGTGTTGTACTTTTATGGAACCGGTTCATACGGCTCTTTTAAAAGATCCGAATCTGGGAGTGGGATCAGATCCGATCCGGACATCTCTAGTAACAAGTATCGTTGACATACACAAAAAATATATTTTCTTTCACTCTTTACTTTATATATTACAAATTAATACAATTTATTTTTTAGATTGGTTTTGAAAACGGGGGGAGAGGACCCTCCGAAACGTTAACGTTAAAAGTTTGTATATTTTTTTAAAACATTTTTTTATTTTTAAAATTTCGTTCCATAGGCAAATTTATTACAGAAAAGAATCACTGAGAAATTGTCTCCGTTTGGTTTTTTGTTTCTACCCAGTGATTCTTTATTTAAATAAGAACAGATATTTTTGATATTTTTTGAGTTTTAGATCGTTTAGACCTAAAAAAAATAACAGATTAAAAAGGGGCAATGTGGATTTTGGGAAGGTGGTGGAGAGGGACAGCGATTTTAGATTGCTTTGTCGAACCACTTTGCTATATTGCAAGACCCGGAAAAGATAGAAATTACAGACCAATATAAAGAAATGACCAACAATGTGCTTGAAACGGCTGCTTCAATAACACCAGAAGATAACTGTTTCAAACAGTCAAAAATCTTCAATGAGACTATTAATTTAATGAAAAAACGACGGGCAATGAAGAATGCAGGCAGTCCATTTTGGCACGGTCGAGTACGTTGAGCTTTGCAAAACTATAGGAAAACGTATTCGAGAGGAAATGCGCCAATTCAACATGCAGCAAGTGCAAGAACTCGGGAATAAAACAAGAGGAATTAACAAAGCTAAACTGAAGCTGAGAAAAAAAAGGATATAAACTTTTACTTTAATGCGTGAGGATGGCGCAGTATGCAGACAGCGGACGGACATGTTAGAGGTTGTCCGAAGATTTTCTTCAAAGTTATATGAAGATCAGAACCAGTTAAGAACAGCAATGTTCACTGAAGAACTAATGCCGGATATCCTGGTGGACTTGGAAGTGAGAAAGACTATAGACTAGATGAAAAAGGCAAGGTTCCTTTACATAAAATGCTAGGAATATTATACTCAAAATGACTCAAAGAACAAAAAGTACCCAATTTATGAAAAAATGCAGTAGTGATTCTTTTACATAAAAAAGAAGCACAGGAAGATTTAAAGAACTATCGTCCAATAAGCCCTTTGTCAGTGCTGTACAAAGTTTTCAACAAGATAATATGTAAAAGAATATTAAGAAAACTCAATGATACACAACCAAGAGAGTAAGCGGGATTTAGTATAATGGATCACATCCAGGTTCTACATCAGGCCATAGATTATACCGCAGGCCACAACGAATACACTATGCCACTGTGCTTGGCTTTTGTTGATTATACATTGAGAAAGTGTTCCGTAATCTGGATTGGGAGCAGGATGGAATAAAGATCAATGGTGCATACCTAAACCATCTTAGATTTGCTGAAGACAAAGCAATTTCTGGATTTTTTGCTGTGGATCACTTTATATATATTGGGTAGAGGATGTCAATGGAAGTGGATACCGTCCGGGAGGTGGAACGATGTGTTAAATGTAGCTGGCAGGCTCAACATAGTGTTTAAGAACAAAATAACACTTTGCCTGAAAAGAAAAGTCTTTCATCAGTATGTTCTGCCCATTATGACATACGGAAGGGTAACCTGGACACTCATATCGCAGCCATATCAAAAACTTCGGGTAGCACAGAGGGTAATGAAAATATGTATGCTTGGCATTACTAGACGAGATAGAAAGCCCTGCACGTGGATCAGAGAACAAACGAATGAATGACATTATTGGAAGAATAAAGGAAATGGATGAAGGCAGATCATGTAGCGAGGCGATGGCACGAAAGATGGATCAAGGCGATTTTAGACTACATAACGCGGTAATAATAAACAATAAATATTATATATAACAACGCTTAATTAATCGTGACGGAAACCTAGAAAACCAATTTGACTTCTAAACAATCATTTAAAATAATTTTTATTAAAAAACCAAACTCATAATCATACTTAACTGGAATTTTCTGTTCATAAAAACTGAAACATGCATTATCGAGAATATTCTGACAGTTTAAGTGGCGATATTTCTCATAAATGTAATAAAATATTAAAATAACGAATATACCACTGCTAAATGATATCTAATAAATTACATGAATAAAAAATCTGATAATAAAGAATACTGCGAAGATACTACAATATAATTTCTGGAACTTATGATAGAAACTAAAACAAAAGTTATTAAATGTGAATTTAAAAAAGAACCGGAAAGTTCGTAGATTTTTTTAAGAGAAAGGAAAACGGAAATAGTGTATGTAAATATTTGTTTAGTCTATTTTGTAACTACCATTATTATTTACAACTTTTTGCCAAGATAGGTCCATAATGCTTTTTTTTCAAAAAATAATTTTTCACCTCTTCTTCCGTTTTAAAAGATTTCTCATTTGAATACTTTTGGAGGGAGCAAAAAGGGTGAGGGTGCGATGTCCGGTGAGTAAGGTGGATGAGGCAAAACATCCCAAACTCAAGTGAAGCTCAATAATTGTTGCTTGGTGGTGATTTAAACCCCCAATCTCAATTATACGACGCATTTCCTGTTTGGTAATTGTGGATGTTTTTCTTTCAATTGCTGCATTCGGCCGACCTAACTGTGAACAGTAGAGTTCGTTTGATAGTTTGGTTGCGTGGAAGAAGCGAAGATGTGTATGGTTCCCTTCACATCCCACTAAATGCAAAGCGTAATTTTCTTCAGATAATGATTGTTTTTTTCATACTTAAAACTGTCAACCCTTGCAACCTCATGGCAACCAGAGCAAAACTACGCACACCGTTTTTAGCTTTTCTATCTTTCTGTCGTCCAGCTGATGTGGTACCCATTTTCCTGCTTTCTGGATCTTTGCAGACGATCCCAAATGGTTCGGCGATTAACGTTTAACATCTCTGCCATTTGCTGTTTAGTGCGCATATCGTCTACTTCCAACAATACTTGCAATTCGGCATCTTTAAATTTTTTCGGTTGACCTGGGCGTTGTTTATCTTTCAAGTTGAAATCACCACTTTTGAATCGTCTAAACCAACGCCCACAAGCGTCTTGAGTTGAAATATTGTCGCGTTTTTCTTTTGAATAAACAAGAAAAGCAGCTACAAATGCTCTTTATTTGTTTCGAAACTCTATATGTTTACTGCATAAAATAAAATTTTATAATAAATTTAATTTCTCAAAATTATTGTTTATTGGTTTAAATTGTCAGAAATAAAATACGCGTTTTGTTATTTTTTGCAAAATGATTATTTATAAACTTATATCATTCAATTTCACCAATAGCCAACTTTACAAAAAAGTATTGTAATATAATTAGTTTTTCTAAATGTCCATTTTCTATATTTGTTTAGATACTCGATTCCTAAGTGGAAAAAATGATACATTTTCAAATTATAAATTTAAAGAATAATTAACTTAAAAATATTAAAAACAAACACAGTTATTTCAACGTTTCAAGTTTTCACTTCTGTCGGCAGTCCCCATGACTGCCTACCTTTTTTTTTAAGAGATGGCTCTGGAAACAAAAGTCAATTCATAGTGTCATAACTGTCATTCTCTTATGTCATTTTGTTGCTACGATAGTACCTTTAAAAAACTCATTAATGTTTAAACGATTTCGACATAGTGTCATATTTTTTTCGCATGGTAAACACAGTTTCGAGCCAAATAAAGAGCATTTGTAGCACCTAATGATTTTCTTGTTTATTCAAAAGAAAAACGCGACAATGTCTCAACTTTAGACGCTTGTGGGCGTTGGTTTAAACGATTCAAAAGTGAAAAGAAATCTAACATCGGTCGGATCACGCAAATCATTCTGACTCATTTTCGAGTGTTCTTTTTGATTCTCCACACCTCTCTCATCCTTTTCCTCATAACTTTACGTTCTTCTTTTAGTATGTTTTCTATGCCGCTTTTTGCGTGAAATGTAAGTGTCTCTCTTGCGTCTAGTACCTCTGGTTTACTCTGATTATTGTGTTGTAGTGTCCTATTTTTGCGTGTGTGGATATGCATTTCTTATTGTAGATATTGTGTGTCTTGCCGTATGCATCTTCTGTAATCGAGCCTTCTGTGCTATTTTTTCTCCTTCAGTCGGTTCGAGGATCTCGCCCAGGTATTTGAAGTGAATGACCCTATTTATTTTGCCGTATTTGGTGTTCAAATTTTGGACATCTAATTTTGAGCAGAAGAATTCAGTTTTTTGAAAGGAGATTTGTAGGCCGACTTTCTCTGCACATTCCTTGAGGACTTTTATCTGTTTAGTTGCCCCTTTTTCATTGTCTGCGAGTATAGCTAGGGCGTCTGCGAAGGCTAGGCATGATATTTCTATGTTGTTTTTGGGTCGAGTCGTATTGGTTTCCAGTGTCCTTTATTTTTCAGTTCTTTTTCCCATTCGCTTATGACTTTGTCCAGGGCCAGATTGAAGAGGAGTGCGCATAACCCATCTCCTTGACGTATTCCGGTTTTAATCAAGAAAGGTTCGGAAATTTCTCCAATAAATTTCACTTTTGAGGTTGTGTGGGTCAATGTCTGCTTGATCAATCGTAGTGTTTTGGGATTCAGTCCTTGTTCTTCTAGGATGTTGAAAAGAGATTTTCGGTCGATGCAGTCGTATGCTTTCTTGAAGTCCACGAACGTGCAGATGATTGGGACGTTCCTGATAGCTTCTTCACTTAGCGATATCTGGGGTGATACCATCTTCACCGGATGTCCTGTTATTCCTTGGGGAATCTTGTGTCGCGTTCGGGGCAATTGAGAAGATCCTGTAATCCTGAAATGCTCGTTTGCGTCGCTGCAATGCACTTTGGCATTCCGAGTCCCACCAAGGACGTTTTGTGTTCTTTTTCACTGGAATCAGTTCCTGTATTTTTTGTGGATTTTTTTCCATGTATCTGCCTGTTCCTTTTCCCATTCCTCTGTTATGTTAGATTCCTTGATCTTTTTCGTGTCGAATTTCTGTAGATGTATTTTCTTGTGATGAATTCTCCTTTGGGTAAACTTGACTTTGATTCGTGTTAGGTAGTGGTCTGAGTCAATGTTCGTGCCCCTGCGGACATGGACATCTTGGATCTGTTGTATAGGCGATCTCCATGTCTTCTTGTTTTCATGGAGATTGGTACCAAATTCGAATTTGCCACCTTTGAAAACCCAACTAGCCCGGTTGTGAATCTGTTATCTTCAACCGTTTTTAAATTATCTCAACTTTCGAAAATTTAGTTTCACATTCAACACCCTGTACTTTTTTAATAACTAACATTTGCTAATAGATTTATCTATTATATTATTTTGACTAAATCCTCTTATTTTGATCTCTACTATCACGAGGTGCTCAATGACGGATAAGTTATGGAGCACCCTATATTTGTGTGTGTGTGTGTGTGCGTGTGTGCGTGTGTGCGCGTGTGTGCGTGTGTGTGTGTGTGTGTGTGTGTGTGTGTGTGTGTGTGTGTGTGTGTGTGTGTGTGTGTGTGTGTGTGTGTGTGTGTGTGTGTGTGTGTGTGTGTGTGGGTGTGTGTGGGTGTGTGTGGGTGTGTGTGTGTGTGTGTGTGTGTGTGTGTGTGTGTGTGTGTGTGTGTGTGTGTGTGTGTGTGTGTGTGTGTGTGTGTGTGTGTGTGTGTGGGTGTGGGTGTGGGTGTGGGTGTGGGTGTGGGTGTGGGTGTGGGGGGGCGCGCGCGCGCGTGCGTTTGTGTGTGTGTGACTTCTTCAGGAGGATACAAGCTAATCGTAAATCTGATATGTTGCTGAACCGAATTGATTTACGATGGAAACTGAGAAGAGTAGTAGTGTCTCTTTTTTAGACGCATTAGTTAGGTCAAATAGTAATTGCATCATATTAGATTGGTACCAAAGATTGGTACCTTCAGCCACAGGGAGAACATAAATTATTACTCCAATCATCCGTTTAATCAAAAGATTAATACTATTTTGACAATGAGGGCTCGAATTGATCATATCTCTGATGATCAGTTTCTAAAGGGCAATTTAAACAATTTGGTTGGAATATTTCAGAATAATGGGTACCCCCTTGAGTTATTAAAAATAATAAGTTTCAATACACCAACATCGGATGGACCAATACATGATGTACCACCAACGACTTATGTAGTATATAAAAAACTACCTCATGTGGATACCTTAACAAGGTGGTTAAATAACCTAACAAGGTGGTTAAACAATTTAAAGGATACACCAACATTAGAATAACTAAATACAACTTAAAAAAAAAACCAGCGATTTATTCACACGAACGAAGGACAAAATTCCCCTTTCAAATAAATATAATGTTGTGTATACGATTCCTTGTTGTGAATGTTAGTGTTGCTATATTAGTCAGACGTCACAAAGTTTGAGGCAGCGTATGATCCAACATAAGAGTGACACGCGTATTGGTAAAACATCTTGTGTTCTGGCCAATCACTGCCAACAGACTGGTCATAATTTTAATGACAACTCAATCAAAATTCTAGACAGTGAAATTAATCTCAGCAAACGATTGTTTCTATAGATGATTCATATTAACAAAGATAGAAATACTGTTAATTCCAGGTCTGATATGGAGGGGCTAAGTGACATTTATTGTAATATTTTGGGAGACTGAATAGTGTTCATGAACCGTGAAAATATGAATGTTTTAGTATCTCGATATTTCGACGATCAATTTTGTATATCGCAAGGGATCTATATAGGTGGGGATAGAAAAGGAAAACATTTTGATACATTTCAATGTTATACATTCTTTTTATAAAATGCCTGTCCTTACATGTGGAGTGTTTTGTGATTTGTTTATGTACTTTATATTTTCAACAGTTTAACTTTATTTTAGACATTGTAACTTTCTTTTTGTTGTATATGTATTGTTTGATTTTGTACACTATTTTGCTTTTGTAGCTTGTATCCCCTTGAAGAAGTCAGAAAATTTCTGACGAAATATATTGAGGTTTATAAGAAATAACATTTTAGTTTAATTCATACTAACATACCGCATACCCGAGATTCCGCTCGTTCACTATTTACACGTTCGAGAAGAAACAGTTGTTGGCATGAAGACCAATCACGGACAAAACTGTCAGTCGTCCTCCGAGAGGATTACCAAAGATCACATAAACGAGCCAGTCGTTCAGACATGAACTACCAGTCCAGTCAGACATAAACTACCAGTCCATATAATGAAACAGCAGACTAATCAACACCAGTGGTAGGCGATTAGCGAAATAAGTGATGAGCAAGGATGCTACGATCATAGCTCCTGATGAGATCACGTATCTACACGTAACTACCAGATGTTACAGACATCGCCATAATCCCCAATATAAAAGTAGTCAAAGTGTAAATGAAGAAATATGAAGGTTTATCAACTAATAAGCGATGTGATTGGGCGAAATAAACTTTATTTTACGACACATTAACAGCGATATGATAGCTGATAAAACACTTTGAAACGGGTGTCGAGATCCGAAAACCATTTAGTGATTTCATCCAATCTAATCCAATTCGTCAGTTGCTCAAAAGATCTGAAAATCGTCGAAAAATTGTGAAGGTTATTTTGAATAATAAATTACATATGTTTATATTTGTGTGAATACATTTCAATATTATAAAAGGAACTGAATTAATTTGTACACCTGTTACATTAGCTTTTTTAGTTAATTCACGTTTATAATAATTTTAAAAATATAATTTTAACCTGTTAAATAATGTTTTTAGCGATATTTTCAGAGTATTTTCCCACATATTTTTAGTCATACTCAAACGTTTACTTAAACTCGAATTTACAACTTCGAACTAAACAAAAACCAACGCCTAATTTTAGATTTTTGTTTTTCTCAATTTGAAAATTCAAGTTGCGCAAAGGTAATAAGATTTAATGTCGATATAAAAGAAAACTGGTAAACAGTTCTGTATTAAAAGCCACGTTGAATTACTACTAATAAAAAGATAACATTATTTTGATTTAAATAGAATTTATTTATTTTTTATAGGATCGATCAATGAAATGATCAACTAGGGATATATTAACTTTTAAAAATATTAAGACTTTTAGATTTTGATGTTAGGAACTACCTTAGTGAATACATAATTTTAGTTAAAAATCTAATTTAATACTAAGTTTTGTACATTAGCAAGTAAGTGATTAATAATGATGAAGTGGCCATACTACTCTTAAAACCAAACCCCAGGGGACCGAAGATCCGGACACCGACTACCGAAACAATCCCGCGAATTCTGAGAAAGACACAAGACTGATATATAATCAAAAAACGAAAAACAACATAAAAACTCCAGCTGGCAATCTATAATATAAGAATGATAAAAAACGAAAAAGTACATGAAATGAACTAAAATGAAGAATTGAAAAATGTGAAATGGGATATATTGGAACTCTGAGAAATCAAAAGAAGAGGAAAACAATGCATAGGCCCATACTCAGGAAATATACTCAAATACTAAAAAGAGGAGAGTGAAACATAGAAACAAATAGTTGTTAGTGAAGAGAGATCTAAAATCACAAATATTTAAGCTCAAGCATTTGTTGGATAGTGTGGCGTATCCCAAGATCGAATTGAATAACAATTAACTAAAAATCGTTTAAGTGTAGCCAGTGATAGCTGCTTCTGACAAAAATCAAATATTTTACGACGATCTAACAAACAAAGCCAACAAATAAAACAAAAAAAACAAAGCCTAACTATCACGAGGGGCGATTTCAACGCCAAAATAGGCAAGAAAGTGATAAATTTGAAGCTAGCCTGAACAATTATGGATTTGGTTCAAGAAATGATCGAGGACAAAACTTATTCAATACTTAACACTAATATCTATTCGAAAATTAATATGGATCTCATGAAACGGAGCGACAAAAAATCAAATCGATAATTCAACTTCCTATAAAAAAAATGTTATTTGAGGATAGATAGCTTTGAACCCATTCACTACTGGTATTGCCCATCGGATACTACGAGTAAAGATTTACAAACAAATACAAAGAATAATTCAATTAATAAAAATAGCAAAGATAAATTATGTTAAATAATTTTATTATATAAATATGAAATATAAAATAGAAAAGACCCGAAAAAATGTAGCATTAAAAAAGAAATAGAAATAGCTTAAAAATATTGGAATGAATAGAGAAAATGGAATAAATAAGAATATGCTGAACGAAGATAAAATAAGTGATAACACAAAAAATCGACTGAGCAAAACTGACTGAAATTGGATAAAGCAATAACGAAAAATATTAATGATTTGAGGAACCACAGTAAGGTAAAAATTAAAAAAGTTTTCTACATAAAGATAAACAAGACACGTGATCAATATTGAGAAGAACTAACATAATCTCCTTGAAAAGTTAAAGCTAAAAGAACCCTAAATGGTAATATATAATAATGTTTAACTCTTCGAATTGGATTGGCCCATGGCTTGGTTTGTTGGGTTGCCTATATTACGAGCAATCATTAAGGTATCGACCGCAACCAACCCCGCTTAACTTGAGTTATCGAGAGCTGATGCTCGACGCCGTATGGTTGTTCCGACCCCTAACAGAATTCTACAAAAACTAATATTCATCTAAGAAAACACCCATATAATTACTATGTAAAAAAAAATATGGAGAAACTAAAAACGTAAATTCCGTAGAAATAATAGCTTACAAAAACTAAAAAACAACATGACATCTAGCTTAGTCAAAATCCTAGCAGAAATGCTCAAAGAACGTAAATAAAATTAAATTAAATTATTTACCTTTAATGTCTTTTATAGGACTAAGATCCCTAGAGTTAATTTTTAGGTATAATAGTGTAGAATACATCTATACATACACATCATCTATGAAAATGTAACAATGATAATCGACCTACAACAAAAAACATTACAGTCAACCACTCATATTTTCGGCGACTTCCCGTCGCATAGCGTATATATGCAGTGTTAGAATTCTTTCGAATGCGTCCATTGAGACAACAGTGCTGAGTGTCATCAGACACCCAACTGCTGGGTTCCACAATATCATATGGAACACACAACAACCTGCGTCTACGCCTAAATGAGCATTTTGTTGTTGATTGCTTGGTTTGACTGAGGACGAGCCCCACTCATCCTTTCCATTTGAGGGCACTGTTGTCTTATTGGACGCAGTCCAAATAATTCTAACACACACACATGAGTGAAACATGGAAGTGAAACACACGGGAGTGAAACATGGAACTCACATTACAATCACTTTAAAAGCTTCGGGTAGCACAGAGGGGAATGAAAAGGTATATGCTTGGTATTACAAAGCGGTACAGAAAGACCTGCATATGGATCAGAGAATAAACGAGGGTTTGTGACATCATTGGAAGGGTGAAGGAATTGAAATGGAAGTGGGCAGGCCATATAGCGAGGCGATGCGACGACAGATGGACCAAAGCAATTTTGGAACGGATACTGCTTGATCATAAACGACCACGAAGAAGACCGAAAACACGATGGACGGATGGCATCATCAAGTATATTGGACCCCCGTGGCAGAGAGAAGCTCAGGGCCGCGTGAATTGGAAGCATGCTGGGGAGGCCTTCATCCTGCTGTTGATCGACAATGGCTGAATGTTATATATACAGTGTGTCGCATTTAAGATGAAGACACCCCCACATTTTCGCTATTTGAAGGAATACAAATTTGAATTTTTGCACAGTCAGACAGATTGATGGATGGCGTTTTTTAAGATACTCAACTGAAATCTGAACTTTAAACTAAGCCTACTATGAATTCACAAATAGGGTCAATTCTTGATATTTTGCTTCGCGTTAGATATATCGAAAAAAGTTATTAAAAAAAGTTGCTCCGGATGTTATTCTAACCCCATATACCCCAGTTTCACGACAAAATTCGCATTTTTAATTTTGTCATTAGTTTGGTCTATACACAAAATTATTACAACAAAAAAGTAAAAGAGTAAAAAAGTAAAAAGTAAAAGAACCGAAAAATGTATACTAGTTGTGAGAGATCACATTTGATAGTTAATTATTTGTATTGTGAAAATTATTGTTATATACTACATACTTTTTCCTACATTTGATCAATTACCAAAAATTGTTTTCCAATAATAACAAAATAATTATTCCTTTGTGAGTTGTGAGAGATCACATTTGATAGTTAATTATTTGTATTGTGAACATTATTGTTATATACTACATACTTTTTCCTAAATTTGATCAATTACCAAAAATTGTTTTCCAATAATAATAAAATAATTATTCCTTTGTAAGTGCTAATTATTTTACTGAAATAATTGAATACATGACACTATTGACAAGTTTTTACTCACCATGGCACACTAATTATCAAATTAAACAAATAAACTTGTAATAATTTTGTGTATAGACCAAAATAATGAAAAAATCAAAAATGCGAATTTTATCATGAAACTCAGTATATAGGATTAAAATAATATTCCGAACAACTTTTTTAATAACCTTCTTCAGTTTATATATATATATATATATATATATATATATATATATATATATATATATATATATATATATATATATATATATGTATGTGTATGCATAACGCATGACCTTGAAATATGTTCTTAGATGGTGGGGATGGGAATTCATATTACGGTATAAACATTAAGATCAAAGTCATTTCAAAGTTAAAGAGGAATTATGCATGACACAATGCGAGATAAAAACATGACAGATGGAACATCACTATTCGAGATTTGAAATCATAGAGTGGGCACAGAACGAGATGTCGTCCAAAAATGAGATGGTGTAATGATTTCAAGATAATAGGTGGACTAAAGTAGTAACAAGGAGCACAGAGGAGAGACAGCTGGTAAAAATTAGGAAAAACCTATACCTGAAGAGAGAATAAGAAGACAAATATTTTTAAACCCACTTAATCTATCCTAAACTTAATTTATAAATTACTAAATACTATTAAGTTGTATGCATATTTTTGCAAGTGAAGGTGATTTTTCCTTTACATAACAGTATGTTATAATATTCCTAATTGCTATACCGGGTCATAAACAAGAAGAGTTACATATTCGAAATTGTTTGCTGTATATGTTTTGAAAATGGAGCAATGCAACAGCTACAGAAACATCTAGGATGTATATCCAGAAGCGTTTAATGTTTGTAAATGCCAAATTTGGTTTACTTAAGTAAGCTAAGGTTTAAGTTCAGATTGGCAGATTTTGGCTGTCTGGTGCGTCTCATTCAGGAAGATTAAATATTTTTTGATAATGATGTTTTTAGGACAGCCCTTGAAGAGTATCAGATTATAGAAAATCTATCAGATAATATTAAATACCTTGGTCAATAGTTCAATAAGTTATTTAAAGTTTATTACTAAAGTCAACACATATGTGTATGGGTGATATAAAAATTCAGAAGTCTATCTTGTGAGAAAACAAGATTCAATAATTGTTGTAATGGTATAACGCTGAACTATCATTTAATAATGTAGTAGCTTTAGACGTGAAATTGGTATGAGAAATGGAATCAGTACCATATATATATATATATATATATATATATATATATATATATATATATATATATATATATATATATATATATATATATATATATACGTGTCGATCCACTGCAGGTTGAAGGCCTTCAGCATATTTCCAACTTTCACGGTCCTGGGCTTTCCTCTGCCACTCTGGTCCAATATATTTAACGATGTCATCAATCCATCGTGCTTTTGGTCTTCTTCGCGGAGGTTTACGATCAAGCGGTATCCACTAAAGAATTGCCTTGGTCCATTTGTCATCCCATCGCCTCGCTATATGGCCTGCCCATCTCCATTTCAATTGCTTTACTCTTCCAATGATGTATCATACTTTCGATTGTTCCCTGATCTATGCGCAGGACTTTCTGTCTCGTTTTGCAATGTCAAGCATACATCTTTCTATTCCCCTCTGTGCTACCCGAAGTTTTTGAATTGATTGCTATGTGAGTGTCCAGGTTTCACTTCCGTATGTCATAACGGGTAGAACGTACTGATCGAAGACTTTTCTTTTCAGACAAAGTGGGAGTTTGCTCTTAAACACAATGTTGAGCCTGCCAAATGCCTGCCAGCCGTTTAACATTTAACATGCCGTTCCACCTCCGGGGTGGTATTCCTCTCCATTGAAATCCTCTGCCCAAGGTATATAAAGCTGTCCACAATCTCCAAATCCCTTCCTAAAACTAAAATTCTTCTCTCCTGAGCGAAGTTATTGAACATAACCTGATTCTTTTTCAGATTTATTTTCAAACCAAATGATTCGCCAGCCCTTTGCAGTTCTTGTGCGAGTCTTTGCAGCTCCTCTGGGTCTTGTGAAAGGAGAACAATATCAGCTGCAAATCTAAGATGGTTTAAGTTTGCACCATTGATCTTTACACCATCCTGTTCCCAATCCAGTTTACGGAATACTTCTTCAAGGCCAGCCGAGAAAGGAATATGCTATATTGCGTCACCCTGCCGTACACATCGTTCTACATTAATTCCCACTTCAAGATCATCAATGTAAATTTTGGCTGTAGCTCCATCATATATCGATCCTAATAGGTTTACATATGCTTTATCTACCCTTTGGCTAAGCAGAGCATCCATTATGGCATGCTTTGAGATGGAGTCAAATGCTTTTTCGTAGTCCATAAAAGCTAGCACAGTGGCATGGTGTATGCCAAAAGGACTACCTGCATTTCTCATTGCCCGCCGGTTCTTCATTAAATCAATGGTCTCACTGGAGATTTTTATCTGTTTGAGACATTTTTCTTCTGGTGCTATTGAAGCATCCGTTTGAAGCACATTGTTGGCGATTTCTTCATATTGAACTGATAGTTCCACTTCCTCCGGATCTTGTAACACAGCAAACCGGTTTGACAAAGCAATCTCAAAATCGCTTCCTCTCTCAGGTCCCAAAGATCAAATAATTCTAGAAAATCTGGGCGTATACAGCATATTGTGCGGGATTTGTAACATGGCATACGTCGGAGAAACCAATAGAAGAATATCAGCCCGGCTCGAAGAACACAAATTGGCGGTTAGAAATAAACAAACCACATCGGCTCTGTTCCAACATCATCTACACGATCGATTTCGACAGTAGCCGACAAATTGTAAATATCCCGAATTATAAAACAAGAACCATTCGAGAAATAATAGAAAGAGAAAAAATCGGACGCCTGAACAAAAGAGATGATGCCGTCAATCTGCCAGACATGTGGAAATCAGTGATCAGCCGACAGACCAAAGTTCACCGGCCGCAGTCGGGAGAGCAACTGACTACCACTGTGACACTCCAAACAACGTCCGAGGGGCGGGGCCAACACCAGAACCAATAAGAAGTATGTATCACTACAATCTGCGACCCAGAAGAATATAAATATTACGAGATGGTTTCCACACCTTTCAGCCTTCAGACAAGCATTGAGAATGACCTTGGCGAAAAGTCCGCACGTTCCCAACAAACGTGACACAAACGATCGGATGCACTCCCGGACTAATAGTTTTGAGATTGAATCAAATGCTTTTTCATAATTGATAAAAGCCAAACACAGTGGCACAGTGTATTCGTTGTGTCTTTATATGATCTGCTGTAGAACCTGGATGTGATCCATTGTACTGAATCCTGCTTGCTCTCTTCGTTGTGCGTCATTAAGTTTTCCTAATATTCTTTTCGATATTATCTTGGTGAAAACTGTGTACACCACTGATAGGAGGCTTATTCGACCGTAGTTCATTAAATCTTCCTGGGCTCCTTTTTTAGGTAAGAGAATCAATTTTGTATTTTTCCATAAGTCAAGTACTTTTTGTTCTTTAAGATATTGAGTATAATGTTCGTCAACCACTCGGAGTATCAATACATTCGTTCTGTGAGGTGTTTCCCTCTCAAGTGTTGTTCGCTTCAAGTAAAGAGTCCAACTGATTACACTCTTTACTTGAAGCGAACAACACTTGAGATTGCCAAATGAAATTTTTGCCAAACATTGTGAACGAACGTATTAATATTCGGAATGATTTACGAACATTAAATGCAGTGCTTCAATTGATGTTTAATGATTGTTATTATTATTACAAAAGATCGTTAATTTTCAACCAGAATTTCAAAAATGGAGTGATTGAGTTTTAAGACAGCATTTAAAGAAGCAGAGTATATAAGTATATATTATGAAGTTGATAATCAAACTAAATGTTAACTGAAACATTAATTGTAACTTAACAGTTCAACAACCCTTTTCTCCAATAAAAATGACGAAAATTAATTTAGAAAATGTAAAATGAAATAGAAATAAAATAGCCGTTTAGAGATACTACAATATAATACCATAAGTGATGAGTTAAACAGACACAAACTGATACTACGGTACCGAGACTTAGCACTTGTTAGTAGAAAAAATCAGTATTGTTACAATCAAAAATAAAATTTAAAAAATAATTAAATGAATTAAATCCTGAAATCCTATGGTTCGATGTAATAATTGATTAAATGCTAGATAAGTTATCGGTTAAGGGACGTACAGCTTAATAGTATATTTTTAGTACCCTACTCCAACGTAATTATTTTCCCAGGTAATAGAAGATCTCGGAAATAATCA
Source organism: Cosmopolites sordidus (assembly GCA_031761425.1). NCBI lineage: Eukaryota > Metazoa > Arthropoda > Insecta > Coleoptera > Curculionidae > Cosmopolites > Cosmopolites sordidus. Next base: position 634,245 of record JARFXV010001081.1, on the reverse strand, counting down.
CGATACCTAAATTAGAAAAGTAATGGTATCTGATGAATTTGTATCGCCCTATAAATATGCTCACAATTATTTACAAACTGCCACTTTTATGTTTAACGTTACTGTGAGAAGAGTAAGACTGTAACAAAAAAAATGTATTTTTGTGCATCAATTCAGTTTTTGCAATTTTGCAAAACACCTTTGCATCAATTGACCTTATATTTGCAAAGACGATGATGGAAATCGTATTACTGTTAATGGTCAACACTATAGTAATATGCTAACAGAGTATCTTTGGCCTGAACTGATAAATGTGGATATAAACAATTTTTCTTTCAAAAAGACATACATCTCGCCAGACAATCGGTTTTTACAAGAACAGTTTCTGGGCCTCGTTGTTTTCGCGGTAATGTCAACAGGCCACCAAGATCACGCGATCTCTCGCCTTGATTATTTTATTTGTGAGATTATGTTGAATCTCTGGTTTACAGAAATAAATCCCAAACAATTCTTTATCTTAAACGAAACATTCAGGCCAGAGCTAAAATATATCACACGATATGGGTGAAAGAGTAATCGAAAATTGGATCTCCAAAATACATTTAACCAGACAAAGCCGAATGCAACATTTGAACGGCATCATTTTCAGAATATAATGCTATTATTTGATCTACAATATGAAATAAACATTACTGGATTATCACATATACTTATCATTGTGCCTCATTTAAAAGTTCTGACACCCTTCTTGAACAACCCTTTATACAGGAGATGATTCAGGAGGAAATTTCAATATTTTAGCTACATATTCAGGGACCGAAAATTTCTATAAACATGAGTCCTACATTCAACTGTTACTTTTAATAATAATATTACTTTTAAAATAAATAGTTAGGCTATGTTTTGTAGTTTTCAAAAATACCACCATTTACTTCCAAACACTTGTCAGCTCTCTTATGAACTAGGGTTTATAAGAAAGCTCGGGTTGCTCTGTGAATTGATTATGTTTCTTATAACTACTACTACCCAAAATCACCATCCTGCAAATGTTGCACCGGTTGTAAATGAAATGAATATAAACAATTCATGTGAAGAGTCCTCCAAGCAGACGACTGTGTCATTTGGTAAATATCTGCAATCCGCCTTGTACTTACGCTTGGATCGTTTTCAACGATGTCAAGGATTGCCTCTTCTTGCTCAAACTTGCAAAACTTGCTCAAAAACCCTTCTATCTGCCAATCTCCGATTCGGCAAACGACACTAATACTCGGAGACTGTGCGATTTGAGCTTCCGTTACAAAAGCCATAAACAAATAATATATCAGCATATTCACGATGAGAATAACGATGGCATAATGAAATAAATTTAAAACAATTTGCTAATGACAAACTAATAATCAATTGGTATAAACAATGGTTGCTTAGCAGTAAAAAAAAGTAAAGGTACATTTTCTCACTCTTTATTACATTTACCATCTATAAATATGTTTACCCCTGTATCTCTCTAAAAGTTCAGAATAGGACCCATGTTTATAGAAAAGTTTATGTTCATTTTCGGTCTCTGAATATGTAGCTGAAATATTGATATTTCCTCCTGAATCACCCTGTATAATACGCTGGTCCCTATTGACACTATAAAAACTTTTTATTTTCGTTTTATTTTATTTGCAATTCCATTCCAGCGACAGTATAATTGAAGTTGCAAGCAGACACCTAAAATGATAAATGATTTTGTACGTTGAACAAAATTAATCAATAGCGATTGTCGTTAAAAGTTCATCGAAGTGTCCAGGCGATGGACAAATTTTTCAAAAAATATTGGAAATTTCCGTTTTTATCGTTTCATTTCAGTGGAGCAGATTTTGCAAAGGTTCTAAGGCTTTTGTTATAGTACAAGTACGAGTAATTTTATTTTCCATTTGGATCGTTATTAATTATCCTTTAATGTTTAGGCCATTCAAAATATTGCAAAAAGCGCCCATGTGGACTGGTAATCCGGAGGTTCTTATTCACTTTCATCCTCATCATCAGTCTCTTCTGAATATTTCATTTCCGTGCACTTATTTGCTACACTGTCTTAATTATCGTTATTACCTTACGAGTTCAGAGTTCATATCAGTATAGGAATCACCCTGTATATATATATATATATATATATATATATATATATATATATATATATATATATATATATATATATATATATATATATATATATATATATAGAATGGTTCCTGAGTTGAGATTTTTTAACAGCATGTAAAACTTACACACTTACAGCGTGTTAACTTAACATTTTTTTCTAATACCATTTTTCAAAAAACTCAAAGATAAAAAACTTACCATATTACTTACCACCTGCACCGTGTACTTAAAGAAAAGGTCCATAGCGGTTGACGATCTGTTCCACGCAAAGTTGGGTGTGGCGTGCCCAAGAGTCGGGGCATGTAAGTAATATTGATAAAGGTCTTCCCCTAATAGTCTCACCAGCTTGCTCTAAGCGATAAATAAATTCTTCCCTTGTATTAACTGACGTTTTAAAAAAATGGCTTTTCATGTAACCCAATAAAGAGAAATCACAAGAGTTAAGATCTGGTGACCTATGTGGCCACGAAACTGGCCCTCCACGACCTACCCACTCTTTAGGAAAAGTTATATCGAAGAACTCCCGCACTCCACGCCTAATATGGGCTGATGCTCCATCGTGTAAGAACCAGATGTTCTGTCTGACACTTGTCACATTTTCTAGAAGACCGGGAAGATGATTTTATAAAAATTCGAGATAGTTTTCGCCCGTTAAAAGATCCGGCAAGATAAAAGGCCTAACAAAAATACCGCTGACAATTGCCGCCTCCCACACTTTGGCTGAAAATCTATGTTGATTTTTTTTTTGCCTAGAAACATAAGTATTGTGGGAATTGTGAATTCCATTTCGGGTAAATAAAGCCTCGTCCATAACCAAAATGTTTCTGGTGTAATGTTTTGATTTGTCTTGTGTTGTAGCAACTACCGAGCTACCCGCAGACCTGAACTCTGGTTAGGTGGTCTTGTGGCTCTAAGGCTTGAAGTCGGTGCACATGAAATATTTACAACTGATTTTCCCGCAATGTTATAAAAACTGTTTTTTTGGCTCAGTTCAATTTGCCGTTCTATTTCTCGAGTACTTGTTGTTGGATCTTCATTGACAAGATTCAAAATTTGTTCCTCCCGTTGGACGTTTTCAGGTACTCTCGCATCGGCACTTTGAAGGCACTTTCCTGAAATTAACAACACGTAGGCCATTGTACCTTTCCAAAAATCACAGTGGTTATTTTATAGGGGTTCTGGCGCAAATTCCGTATCTAACCTCAATCTTGGTCCATAACAACGGGCAGTCTTTTTTAGATGTAGATGATTGAATACTATGCATAGCTAAAAATAAAATTCAGTATACCTTAAACAAATTCAATATATTCCATAATAAATTAAAATTTACTCATGACGAAAAAAATAAAACAATATTTTTTTGGATATTAATATCACGTAAGATAAGGTGGCAATATCAAAACAATTTGGTATACAAAACCAATATGATCTGGAAGATATCTCAATTTTAAAATGTATATGCCAAATAAATATAAAAATAGTGTTATTAATTGTTTAATTGATAATAAATGATAATTGTTAAATAAATAATAAAATTCAAAACTTCTTAAACTATATAATATAAACATAGCAGAAATACCCAATAATAACACTAAACAAATATTTACAAAATTAAAACCACAAACACCCAAAAAGGAACAAACAAATCTAATTTACAAAATTTATTATTTGAATTGCCCAAGCTCATATATTGGCTAAACCAAACAATATTTAAAAAATTAATAAATTAATATAAAAAAAAACATTAGAAACATGCCATACATAATGGACAGAACTATAATTTTAACGACATAAAAATTTTAGATTTTGAAAACCAATATAAAAAAAACTTAACAACAGAACAACAAACATTAACTTCAAAAATGATACAGATAATTTAAGTTGTATATATAATGACCATAATATAAGATATAATCATTAAATAATAAATTTTCATTACATTTTTTTATTTTTGCATCTAATACCATTACATGTTAAAAATCCAAGGTTATAATAAAAAACAAAAAATATAAAGGTAAAAAATTTGTTAAATATATCAAAGGCAAAAATGTGTCAATTGAAAATTGAAAAAAAAATGTCATATTTCATTTAAAAAAGTTTGGGAAATTAATTGTTCATTTAGATATAGTAGTAGGTTTTTAGATATAAATTGGTATTTTTTATAAAAATAATTTATATTGTAAAGTTGTTCTGAAGATAGTTTGTTATTAAACTGAAACGTAAACAAAACAATAAAACAATATTAATTTAATAAATGACCGAAAATCCTTCACTTGACCACTTTGGTCAAGTGGTTAAGGAATTGATGTTAAAACAACTTCTTGAACGTTTCGTCTTCTGCGACTAGTGACACATGATGTCCAGTCTATTATCAATAAAAATTTGAATGGCAATCCTTAATTTTTTCAAATATCTTTTCACTTCTGGAATATAACATTGATTAAACGTCGATAAAACGGCCGTGGCCCATGACCACGACCCACAAAAAGCCGACAGACAACTTATATTTTTATTTTTAAGGGCACGTGGATTATGTGTTCGATAAACATGTCCAGGTTTGATCATATCACCATATACATACGCACAAGCAATACCAGGCTGCCCTTAAATGTTTTATAATCTGGTCCTTGCTTCGCAGTATTATAAATGTAGATTTTTAGATTTTTAGATGTTAAAGATTTTTTTAATTAATCACAGGTATGACAACCTTTTTCTGCAATAACTTGTTTCAATTCTCTTGAAAACGAGGCAGATTTCTTAGGCATTTTTATGTTTTTTTTTAGATTAAACCGAGTACTGAAGATTCACGGAATTGTGGTTGGATATTATAGAATAAAACCAGCTCTAATTTGCAGTGAATTACTATCTTTCTTCTTCTGTTTCACCTTGTGGTCACATGTCTTCACACAATCAATATTTCTTATTGAAAATTACTTATAGGAAACAGTGTTTTATCAAGGGCCCAGGTTTTCAGATGATTTAAGGCATTCTAAGAAGGCCGATACTCGATTGAGGACGAATCTCGCAGCGGAAGGGCTTCAGCTACAAGAATTGATGAAAATGCCCATGGAATCTGGAATGTTGCGCGTTCTGGTCGTCGGTTGAATTTTATTGACAATTGTCTGAAACTTATCGGCAAAATTGCTAAAAGGTTTGCTAACATTTCACAAGACAGACACGCAATCATAACAGACACAGAAACAGAATTGAAACTGTTAACCCTCTATGCCTAAGAATTATAATATACTTTTGTTAGTGGCATTTTGCAAATGAAGTCGAATTATCGTTAAGCGTTATTTTTTTGTTAACGATTTTCCAACCAAAATATCAATGAGCAGCATAATTGATTTTCATCTTAGTAGATACGAGGGTTGCTATTTATTTATTCGGAAAAATAAATAAAAACCAATATTTGTCATTGAAAATGGTTTTATTATTTTTCAAATAATTCTCCGCCATGATCGCTAAACATTTGCATACTTTTGAACCAATTTTCATAGCACTTTTTCCATTCCTATTGAGGTATCTCCAAAACATGCATTTTGAATGCATCAACCGTTTCTTCTGGCGTCGAAAATCGTTCACCACGTAGTTTATTCTTCATGGACGGGAACAAAAATAAATCATTGGGTGCTAAATCAGAACTGTACATACAGCAGATGATCCATGAATTCGATGTTTTGACCGGTCAAATATTGAGTTGTTCCGTCCGATGTGTGAGAGCTCGCGGTGTCATGGTGAATAATGATTCTGCGTCGGTGGTTTTTTTTTCTTATTTCTTCATAGACTTTTGACAAACAAATGGTTGTGTATCATTCAGAATTGACCATTCTACAATTTTCTACTAGCACTGTGGCACTGTAGCTACATGCCCATTTATCCCCTAAAAAACAGACGACCATTTGCTTCGTTTAGGCTTATTTTGAAAGACTCATACAGTCGACTGCTGTGTACTTTCAGACTCATAGGCATAGATCCAAGATTTGTCACTTGTGCAAATGTTATACACGGCTTCTGAGGCAACACGATTGTATTTTTTTATATTTAGTATTTCTTTGCACCAATTGACACGAGCCTTTTTCAATCAATCACGGTCAAATCTTCATGTAAAATCTTGTGTATGCTTATCATACTAATGCCCAGGGATGCCTCAATCTCACGATATGTCACATGACGATCTTGCTCTATGAGTTCGTGCACAGTATCGATGTTTTCTAGCACAACAACCAATTTTGACGACATGCGCTTCTCTTCTTCTTTTTCCCTTGTATGGCATTTGCTCCACTGGAGTTATTTAAATATTTTTTACTTCAAAATAATGTAGGCCTGGTCAAATGCTAGGTTAGGTTAGGTTTATTTTCGTTATTAGTGCTCAACTGTTTATATATTTCAAAGAAAAAGTTTGTTTATTAAAACTGAAAAAAGACAATAAACATATATGGTGGTTTACGAAAATTAGTGATTTCGTGTTAATCGTTACCAACTTGGCGTATTTGGTTGTACACATTTATAGGTCACGTGGGTTTCGAGATTAGATGAAGGGTTTGTATAAGGTAAATATTAGACGAGGGTTGCAAGACGCCATCTGACCTACACAGCGTAAAGTTTGACATTGTTGACTGTAAACGTACTTAGAACGTTTTGTCATAGGGACGCTATTTGTGTTGTTTAGTGAAAATTTCATCTCAATTTTCAAGCGATCATTTGCTACGACTTTTGACGTTGATTATCTCAACAACAGTGCTTCGATCAACTCACTTCGATTTTTGGCGATGAAGCACTATCTAAAACCACTGTATATCACTGGTTTAGTGAATTCGATCGTAGCGGTCGTTCGCTCACGGACAAATTTAAAGAAGGTCGTCCAAAATTGGTCGTCAATTTTCTGTTTCTGTGTCTGTCTTATCATTGCGTGTCTGTCTTGTGAAATGTTAGCAAACCTGTTAGCAATTTTGCCGATAAGTTTCAGACAATTGTCAATAATTTTAATTTACAACTTTACTTTACAATATAAATTAGCCTCTCATTAATTAAAAAAATCTTTAACATCTAAAAATCTAAAAATCTACATTTATAAAACTGCGAAGCAAGGACCAGATTATAAAACATTTAAGGGCAGCCTGGTATTGCTTGTGCGTATGTATATGGTGATATGATTAAACCTGGACATGTTTATCGAACACACAATCCACGTGCCCTTAAAAATAAAAATATAAGTTGTCTGTCGGCTTTTTGTGGGTCGTGGTCATGGGCCACGGCCGTTTTATCGACGTTTAATCAATGTTATATTCCAGAAGTGAAAAGATATTTGAAAAAATTAAGGATTGCCATTCAAATTTTTATTGATAATATACTGGACATCATGTGTCACTAGTCGCAGAAGACGAAACGTTCAAGAAGTTGTTTTAACATCAATTCCTTAACCACTTGACCAAAGTGGTCAAGTGAAGGATTTTCGGTCATTTATTAAATTAATATTGTTTTATTGTTTTGTTTACGTTTCAGTTTAATAACAAACCATCTTCAGAACAACTTTACAATATAAATTATTTTTATAAAAAATACCAATTTATATCTAAAAACCTACTACTATATCTAAATGAACAATTAATTTCCCAAACTTTTTTAAATGAAATATGACATTTTTTTTTCAATTTTCAATTGACACATTTTTGCCTTTGATATATTTAACAAATTTTTTACCTTTATATTTTTTGTTTTTTATTATAACCTTGGATTTTTGACATGTAATGGTATTAGATGCAAAAATAAAAAAATGTAATGAAAATTTATTATTTAATGATTATATCTTATATTATGGTCATTATATATACAACTTAAATTATCTGTATCATTTTTGAAGTTAATGTTTGTTGTTCTGTTGTTAAGTTTTTTTTATATTGTTTTTCAAAATCTAAAATTTTTATGTCGTTAAAATTATAGTTCTGTCCATTATGCATGGCATGTTTTGAAAGGGCAGTTACGTTTGGTTCTAGGTTTCTAATGTTTTTTTTTATATTAATTTATTCATTTTTTAAATATTGTTTGGTTTAGCCAATATATGAGCTTGGGCAATTCAAATAATAAATTTTGTAAATTAGATTTGTTTGTTCCATTTTGGGTGTTTGTGGTTTTAATTTTGTAAATATTTGTTTAGTGTTATTATTGGGTATTTCTGCTATGTTTATATTATATAGTTTAAGAAGTTTTGAATTTTATTATTTATTTAACAATTATTATTTATTATCAATTAAACAATTAATAACACTATTTTTATATTTATTTGGCGTATACATTTTAAAATTGAGATATCTTCCAGATCATATTGGTTTTGTATACCAAATTGTTTTGATATTGCCACCTTATCTTACGTGAGTGATATTAATATCCAAAAAAATATTGTTTTATTTTTTTCGTCATGAGTAAATTTTAATTTATTATGGAATATATTGAATTTGTTTAAGGTATATTGAATTTTATTTTTAGCTGTGCATAGTATTCAATCATATATATATATATATATATATATATATATATATATATATATATATATATATATATATATATATATATATATATATATATATAGGACGAAGACGATCGATGGCAGCACGTGGAGAAAGGGTGAAAGATTTCTGTAATATTTCCTTATACGGTTCCGTTAACGCTACCTTGTGGGCATACCTGGTACTATACCCGAGGTTCCAGGCAGAATGCTACGAGCGGTCGTGAGTGCTACGAGCATTCGCCGTATGATGGCGTGAGTTGTGTGCGATCACGACCCGTCATTAAAATGGCCAGTTGACCTGGCCTGGCCCTGATCGTCTCTCCCAACTGCTTTCCTTGCGTTCGTCTGGAGCTCGGCTGATGACGGCTAGAAAGGCTAGAAACAGTTGGGTGAAGGTGATCGGTGGCACCACGTGGAGAAAGGGTGAAAGATTTCTGTAATATATATACAAAAGTAGAGTAGTGTATACAAAATTTAGGTAGTACATACATTGAGAGATCAAAATCACGTTAACCATATACATTTGTTACGAAACAAATGGGCTGCCAAACTTTGGGCTTTTTTGAATGAATGTTGTGTGATGATAAATAGTCACATTTTTATATCTCACGAACATCTTTTTAATCTGTTTAAGGATGTTCAACTTTCGAAAGTTGAATATCCTTGCCACGAGAAAGTCTTAAATTCCGACTTGCCGTCGGGTGACGTTCGGAATCATGTGTTGGTACGAAAGGTTTCCTACTATTGTTGTCTCTAAAGAATTTTAACACTGCATATATATATATATATATATATATATATATATATATATATATATATATATATATATATATGCATATATATATATATATATATATATATATATATATATATATATATATACACAAGGTGACACAAAAAAACCAGAACTTTTTAATAACAATCCAATAAAAACAAGAGTGACGGAAGAAAAACATTTTATTCATAGTAATTGAAACCTTAAAATTTGCCATTTAAGAAACATTAATGGAATTTATCATTTTTTAAGAATTACGTCCTTTAGATGACGACCTCCTGTACGAATGTATTCTTGAAATCTGCTGTTGAGATTCTTCATTGACCGCTGTAACATCTCAGCTGGGATAATGTGAATTTCATCCTGAATTCTCTGTTTTAACTCATCCAGAGTTCTTGGTCGAGTCGTGTACACTTATTCTTAGATAGCCCCACAAAAAAAAATTACAAACGGGCAAATCTGACGATCTAGGGGCCAGGGAACGTTACCGAATATTGAGATCACACGGTTACCCAACAATTATCGCACAGCTTGCATTGATTGCCGTGAAGTGTATGTTGCTTTATCCTGTTGAAATCAGGTTTCTTGAACGTGTAGAAAATTTTCAATTCAGGTGTAACGAAAGATTGTATCGATCCCCATTAACAATTACTGTGATCCCCTATTCATTTTCAAGAAAATAAGGTTTCCGATGATTGAAATGTAATGTAATGAAATACTGTCACCTTAGTAACGTCTAAAGGGCACTCATGAACTTTAATGGGATTTGTGTCTGCCCAGTAACGGTCGTTCTGCTTATTCACGCAACCTGCGAGATGAAAATGGGCCTCATCTGACATCCACAACTGGCTTAAAAATTCATCGTCATTGTTTATGTTTGTTATTATTTGTTGACAGAATTCTAATGGCAACTGGTAATCGTTTTCCTTCAGTTGTTGCCACTGTTGCACATCTGCAGCTTGTATGGATGAAATTTCAAATCTAAGCGAAGAATTTCCTCCAGGACATTTCAACCGCAGCTGCTTGCTTACGAATTGAACGCGGTGAGCTCCATAAGAGACTCGCGTACAACATCAATGTTCTGTGCAGTACGAGCACTTCTTGGTCGTCCTGTTGATTTCTTCTTTAAGGCAGATCCAATCTCTTCAAAGTTATTAATGCAACTTTTTATCGTGTGTTTTGATGGGACTGCACCATGACGCTCTAAGTTGTAAAAACGTCGGAACTCCCTCTGCGCAGCTTCCAAACTATCACTGTTTTTATAAAACATTTTTATGGCTAATGCACGCTCTTGCCCGTTCCACTGATCCATGGTTAAAATGGCAAAAAGTGTAAATATACACAAATATACAGTTAAACCTGATATCCATCAATTCATCCTGATATCCTATGATATCATATCCTATGACATAATTTTTTATTTTACCCATCGAGAGAGAAGAAGATAAAAATATATAATATCTTCGTGTATGAATATATTCGAGCAGTACGTTACGAAAGCGTTACAGCGTGGTACAAAGAGACAGTGAGAAATAAGTAAAAGGTTTTTGTTTGTAATGCCGGTTAAAAGTTAATCTATTGTGTTCAGCGGTCCTGTTTTGGTTGTTATTTGAGTTGTTTTGTTATTATGTTTTAGTGAAATTTTGTGCTGCAAAGTCCAGTTTTAGTGTAAAATAAGTTCTTATAAGAACTACTGTTATTGATTATTTTGATATTGGTAAGTATTTGTAAAGATTCATAAAGTTTTGTTTCCAACAATAATTTTAACCTAATAAAAGTCATTTTATTACAAATGTTTAATAAAAATGGAATTTATATTGGCTAATTCTAACATACTGAAAGACAAACAACCGTTTCAAAATAATAACGCAAATATAGAAGTGCGAACTTTTAAGGTGTCTATATTTGATTTAACATTTTGTGTGATTTCAGATAGTATCAGGAAAAACACTGAAATCGCAAGCATTATGCTCAATGTTTATGAGTGTTTCGAAGTGAAAAAAAGGAATGGAGGCCTTTAGAGCTTCTTTCATCCATTCAAGAGGTAAATAATAGTTAATTTCATAACGTTTTACTTATTTTGTATTATGATATATTTTTTATATTCAATATATAAACTAATAGATTTTTTAGAGAGTTGCGGCAGCATTAAAAATATCAAGGAAAACTTTGTATTCTATTAAGAAAAGAAAAGAACATAATCCAGCTATTTTTTCTCCTCGAAGAAGCAGACCTCGTGCAAAGGCCAAAACAACACACTTACCCAAATATTTGAAATAGCATTTGTAATAAATGTGTAATGTAACTGTTTAAGAATCTATATATTTCCACAGCTTGGTAAGTAAACATTTTCATCATGTAAAAATGAATCTAAACAAGTTCGTAGTGTTTCGCGGATAGTCCGGGAGTACATCCGATCGCTGGTGTCCAGTTGGTTCGGAACGTGCAGATGTTTCCATAAGGTCACACTTGGCATCATCAATGTGTGTCTGAAGACTCCACATTGAAAAGTATGAATTTGTCGAAGTCTGCACGTTTCCAACAAACGGGAAACAAACGATTGGATGAACTACTGGACTAATAGTCTAATATATATATATATATATATATATATATATATATATATATATATATATATATATATATATATATATATCCAGTATACCTCGCCTAAGGTACTGGACGGATCACGGGTGGTGGATAGTGAAAGTTCCATTAGATGTTAATGGGCAGCTGCGAATATCTCAAAATAAGCAGCCCCGAACAAAGGCAAAAAAACTAAATCCACTTAACATCTGACTTGTATCAAGCGGTTGAGTGATCAGCGGCTGTTCACCAGTGGTGCGGCTGATATTTAAATTCTGGAACTAACCCCTCCAGTCTTAGCCTCTGAACCGTCATGGTTCAAATCTTTAATTCAAAGTCTAATAATTACAAAATTACCCCAAGAGATAGACAGTCCTCTGCCAGCTTTGCTGGTACAACCGGACTTTCGGATTCTGGGGGGTCCGGGAAAACAAAAACTTTCTTTGGAACAGTAAATATCAATTCTCTCTTTCGCCCAGGAAAACTACACGAATTGGGGCGAACATTAAGTCAGAAAAAAATTAAAAATTTAGTTTTGCAAGAAATCAGATTGACAGATGATAACACTACAGACTTTTTAAAAGTAAAATGGACAAAATAATACTCAAAAAATACACCACATCTCGGTGTTGCTTTCGCTATCTCAAGAAACATTCTTGGTTCTATAATTAATGTCCAGCCAGTAAATAATCGTCTTATCACACCATCCCTCAAGTGTGCTAACAAAAATTATACATTAATCAATGCACACCTCCCAGTTAACGAAGAAAATAAATCTAATCCTGAGGAAGTAAATAAGTTCTGGGAAATTCTAGAAAAGACTACCTCTAAAAATTCCCTCTAACCATGTAAACATCCTACTGCGTGATTTCAAGGCCCATTTAGGGAAAGCAAGAAAGTACAGGAAAACAGTCGGCAGTTTTCCCGCTCATACATGGACTAACCATAACGGTAGAAGATTGGTTGAACTATGTTCGCACTTTAATCTAAAAAGAATGTCAACCCATTTTAAGAAGAAAATAACAAAACAAAAGACCTGGAGGTGCCCAAACACGTACATGGGTGAATTTCAAATTGACCATGTTGCCATTTCGTACCCCAATTATACAGAGATTTTGAATGTTCAAGTCAGGAAAGGAGCTAACATAGACACGGATTACTACTTGACTAGAATCAAACTTAGCTTAAAACTTCAAAAACTTATTCAAAAGAGACTGCTAATACCAAAGTTCGACCCAACGAAAATAAAACCAGCCCTTACAGAAGAGCTTTATAAACAACCAGCACAGAACTGGCAAGAATTGAAACAAAAAAATATTAAAACAGCCTTAAAGTTGGCCCCTTTAAAAAAACGTAGAAAATATCCGTAGTGGGATGAAATTTGCGAGCAAGCAGTATTAAGCCGAAATAAAGCATTCAAAGATTGGAACAGTCAAAAAACAGCAATAAACTATAACATCATTTTGGAAGTAAGAATAGAAACATCGAAGCTAATTAGACAAACTAAAAGAAAATATTAAAACAATCAACTTAATGAAATAGAAAAAGATTTCCAAAAACATAACACTCGAAACTTTTACAAAACATTTAAAACTAAATTAACAGACTATCAATCCCAAAGTCTTTGCTTCCAAAAGGAAAACGGAAAATTAGCTCTAAATAACCAAGACAATTGCAAAGAACTTGCGAAATATTTTGAACAACTACTAAATTGCCCTGAGCCCTTAAACAAATTACCAACACTAAACCCTAAACAAACAAACCCAGATTCATTACTACCGAATGAAGATGAAAAAATTAGGCAAATCAAGCGGCTTAAAAATAACAAAGCTTCTGGTGAAGATGGAATCACTGCTGAACTTTTGAAATCTGCTGGTCCAGGTACAATCAAGGAAATAACCAAAATTCTACAAGAAGTTTGGCGAACCGAACGGATTTCGGAAGATTGGAAAGATGCTCTAATCCATCCACTACACAAGAAAGGAGATATAACGGATGTAAACAACTACAGAGGGATATCTCTTCTCCCAGTTTGTTACAAGATTCTGTCTCAATGTCTACTAGACAGAGCACAGGGACAGAGCACAGGGACAGTAAGAACCTAAAATTGGTGAATATCAAGCAGGTTTTCGACCGGGCAGATCCTGCCCTGAACAGATCCTGAATCTAAAGTTGATCCTCGACATCAAAAACTGTACAATAAAAATCTCGTCTGTACATTTGTGGATTTCAAAAAAAGCATATGATTCTATTGACCGCGAATCTTTATTGCAAATCTTGAAAGAACAAGGACTAGATCTGAAAACGCTTGCAATTATTAAAGTAACATTAACGAACACAAGGTTAAAAGTTAAATTCATGGGTGACATCTCAGAGCCCTTCGAAATTAAAACTGGAGTGAGACAAGGAGATGGATTCTCGCCACTCTTATTTAAGTGTGTTCTAGAAAAAGTAATACAGGAGTGGCGTGAAAAAACGTCGGCCCTGAATATTGACCAGCTCAGTAAACTGGGGAAAACCAACATCAAAATTGATTGTCTGGCGTTTGTTGATGATCTAGCAATTTTGGTTCAAGATATATTAACGGTACAAAAACATTGAAATCCTAAAAGAAACAGCAGAAAAGGTAGTAATCCAAATATCCGAAAAGGTAGTAATCCAAATATCCTTTGAAAAGACACAATACATGACCTGCAACAGACTAAGATACCATTTCTAAAAACAAAATATGGTAACATCAGACGAGTCTCTCAATTCAAATATTTGGGTGAAACAATCATGGAAAATGGGTTGGAAAAAGTGACCAATAAGGGTAGATGTCAAAAAATAGAAACGGCACTGAGACTTATACAAAATATTTACAACAAAAAATGCATATCTAAAAACACAAAACTGAGACATTACAACACAGTTATTAAGCCAGAATGTCTATATGGGGCAGAAACGCTCATTTTGAATAGAAAAATCTTAGGCCACAAACAAATAAATAGCACAACATACCGACTTCGAGAAAACCAAGAAATCAAACAATACACAGATATACATAGCGATATGAGAAAAAGAAGACTTAAGTTTTATGGACACATAAAACGGATGAATCCGAGTAGACTAACTAGACAAATAATCAAATTTTATGAAAATAGGAGTAGAGCTAAAGTAAAAAGAATTAAATGGATTGCTGCAATTAAAGAGGACCTAAGTTCAGCAAACATTACACAAAATTAAATTCTGGATAGAGGCTGTTTCAGATACAAGGTAAACATTTGGAAGGTTGGCCAAAGAGAAAAATGTAGGAAGACTGGAACAACTTCGTCAGACGAAAGAAAAAAAGCTCATAGCGAAAGGTTGATATTAGTATGGGCGCAAAGAAGGCTAACAACAACAAACGCCTATAATTGTACTTCGCGTGGTCCACTAGGGCCCATACGTGAATAATAATAAAAAAAAACAAATATATATATATATATATATATATATATATATATATATATATATATATATATATATATATATATATATATATATATATATATAATGCCAAATGAGATTTTGGCGAAACGTCGTGACTCTTCACAGAATGAACGGATCGACATCCGGATTAATTTATAAACATTATCTACCATCCGTGAAAATATTAGATGAAATATATATATATATATATATATATATATATATATATATATATATATATATATATATATATATATATAGCTTATATGTATTTAATGTTAACATTATTAGCAATATGTATGAAAAATATAGGTTTAAAGCCATCGCATCGTTTTACACATTACTTAATAATAAACACATTACTTAATACTTAAAAAAGTATTTAAAAATCATTAGGAACAATCAATAAATATTACGTCAAACATATTTTTCTCTTATAAGGGGTGTCTTAAAAATAATGTACAATTAATAACAGCATTTTTATAATACGGTTAGATTCCATTTGAAATATTTGAATATGGTGCTCTTTTGCATTGACGCAGGCGTCTAGTCTATTCACGCGGATAAGTCGAGATGCCACTGGTGGAGGATTACTAACTTCACGCAAGTCAAGTGGACGTTTTCGGTATTTACCGTTCGATCTTGACAGAGAAGGAAAGTGTAGAAAATCTAACAATACTAACACCAGTAAACATTGAGCGTTATTTAAAAAAACAAGTTATTGTTGTTATTGGGTTGATGAAAAATTGGATTGATGTCGTTTTTAGCGCCAGATGGCGTTACATCGCAAAACCGAAGTGTTTTCTGCTTCAAACATGTGAAATGTTGATGTTAAACAGAAGAAATTTCAGCAAGCACTTCCGTTATTTGGTTGGATTTTTTATGTTATATATTTTGCTATTTTGGTTTTGTTAACTATTAAAAATGGCAAAAAAGAACGAATATTTTTCGGAGTATTGCCGTGTACGACTGTGCCGTTGACGATTTCACGTGCTGTAAATCTTACTAGTATTATAAATATGAAATTATGTTTACTTGGATGTTTATCTTTAAATCACTTGATAATCGCTTGATGGAAGTCGACTATGTAGTGGCATAGGACAGGATAGTTTTATAAAGTTTTATTATTGTTTCGGCGAGGGTTTACATCGATATACACATAAGTACCACTCCCATTTCGCGAATTGTCCGAAATTATATGACCTACAAACTTAAAATTTGGCAGGAATGTTTCGCATGAGCCGTAGATGTTCGCTAAGGAGGAGGCTTCAATTTATACGGGCGGTTGCGCAAAAGATAAATATATGCCCATTTTTTAAATTCCTACAAGTCCTACTAACTTGAAATTTGGTAGGAATGTTCTTCATGCGTCGTAGATGTTCATTAAGGTGAAGGATTCATAAAAATCAAAAGGCGTAAAAGATAAACATACTCTAAAATTTCGGATTGTATCATTGTGAATCTCTCGCCATTTTGTCTTTTGTCATGAAATTTATAGAAAAAAATGTCATGCAAGTAAAAGCTATAGAATTCTAAAAGTAAATTCTAAAAGTGTTATGTTTTAGGGAAAAATATAAGTGGAAATTAGACAACTTTGTTTTATTTATACAAAATTCTACACTAATTAAATGTAATTTTTAGTAAAAATTTTTTTTCTTCAATTAAAAAAAAATTAACGAATGTTTGAATGAACCCAATATTAAAACTCCAAATATGAGGGACATTATACGAAAAGAATACGCAAAGTCCATGTATTTTTAGACAGATAAAATTAACCAAATTTGAAAATAATTTTAAGATGATAAAGGAATTAAATCGATTATGGGAAAAGAATTCCGTGGGTAATCGCTTTGATAGAATATCTATTTGTATATAATGAGAAGTGTCTTTTTTTCCCTTTATTTGGGGTTTTCGCCACTATATAAAACTCAAAAAATATCAAAAATACCTGTTCTTATTTAAAGAATCACTAGGTAAAAACAAAAAACCAAACGGAGACAAGTTTCTCAGTGATTCTTTTTTGTAATACATTTGCCTAACGAACAAAATTTTAAAGATATAAAAATGTTATAAAAAATTTTTACAAACTTTTAACGTTAACGTTTCGGAGGGTACTCTCCCCCCGTTTTCAAAACTAAACTAAAAAATAAATTATATTAATTTGTAATATATAAAGTAACGAATGAAAGTAAATATATTTTTTTGTATATGTCAACGATACTTACATTAACAACAATAGATTTTCATGACAGTGACATACTACCAAAAAATATATATAGGTAATGTTTACTGTGTTATTGTTTATTGTAGTGTTTGTGTATTCAAATATTTAAATGTGTTTAATTGTATTCTTTAGAATCGGGAACCATATTGAATTTAAATCTACCTATTAAATTAATTTATCTACTATTAATTAATTAATTAATTAATCTATCTATTAAATTATTTTTTTATAACATTTTTATATCTTTAAAATTTTGTTCTTTAGGCAAATTTATTACAAAAAAGAATCACTGAGAAATTTGTCTCCGTTTGGTTTTTTGTTTTTACCCAGTGATTCTTTCTTTAAATAAGAACAGGTATTTTTGATATTTTTTGAGTTTTAGATAGTGGCGAAAAACCCAAATAAAGGGAAAAAATATATATATGAACACGCCACAATCATTCAGATATTAATGAGAAGTGTCGCTAAGAATTCAGAAACATCGGCAACAACTAAACATTTGTCGTGGTAAATATCAAAGATGTGTCTCTTCAAGTATATATAATTGAATTAATACATTAATACTAATACATACATTAATACTTCTTGACTCCCCGAATTCATGGTGCAATGTTTTTCATAAAAACCGACACCTAAGAGCTGATCTGCTAGTTGAACTGCCAATCTTTTTATACTGAAAATGCTTGCGGCATTTTCTTGATGGAAATTAATACCAAACTGTATAAATAAAATAAAGTTGTCTAATTTCCACTTATATTTGTCTCCAAAATATAACGTTTCGCTACACTGTAGCTTCTTCGAATGGTTGACAAAGATTCTTTGTCAATTATCCGAAGAAGTTATAGTGTAGTGAAACACGTTATGTTTTAGAGAAAAATATTAATGAAAATTATTAAAATTTGTTATATTTTTAGAATTCAATCTTTTTATATATATATTCTTCGAACTATTTTTGAAC
Source organism: Cosmopolites sordidus (assembly GCA_031761425.1). NCBI lineage: Eukaryota > Metazoa > Arthropoda > Insecta > Coleoptera > Curculionidae > Cosmopolites > Cosmopolites sordidus. Next base: position 615,620 of record JARFXV010001081.1, on the reverse strand, counting down.
CAGGTGTTCATTTCTTAATTTTCTCTTAAAAACACGTTTAATTTGGGAGAAAGGTTTTTACCTTAAAGGGTATATTCAAAGTATACTCCATAGCTAGCTGCACATTTTTCTCATATCTCTGGTAATTTCTGGAGAAAAACCGTACATCTTTTGACGTGTTCCAGTGATCTAGCCATTTTTCGACATTTCGGTCTTGAAGTGCAAATGGGAAGCGCATAAGATATCGATGAAAACAAGTGGTAATTGGAAGGGGCCAAGTCTGGTGAGTATGGCGGGTGGGGCAAGAGCTCCCACCCAAGTGCAGAAATGATATCTTTGACTGCTTTCGCTGTGAGTGATGGGACGTTGTCGTGCTGCAAAAGCAGTTTTTCGTGTCTTGTAATATACTTGTATATTCTGGGTTGGGTTCTCGAAATATATCCATTTTTCGTCTCCAGTCACGATCCGATGCAAATTACTATTTCTGTCATGCCGAGAAAGCAAAACTTTTTTCCTTTTTCCGTTTTTCGTTTTTCGCTTTTCCATCTGTCTATCGTTCAGCTGATGTGGTACACATTTTCCTGTCTTCTGGATCTTTGCCATGGCATGCAAACGATCACAAATGGTTTGGCGACCAACCTTTCTGTCACTTATTGAGTCTGCCTATCGTCTTCTTTCAACAATGTTTTAAATTTGGCATATTCAATTTTTTTAGGCCATTGTCACCGTTTCCACGAGTATACGACGGTTTTCATTCGCGTATTTCTTTTGATTGAACAAGAATAGAGTAGGTGTCGCAAATGCTCTTTATTTGGCTCGAAATTCGATTCTTGTTTCCAACGTCATCTCTTAAAAATATTAGTATCAGTATATCACACCTGGCATAACGAATTGGTTTGGTCCGGTTACAGAGCACATGAAAGAACCAGGATGCTTTTTTAGTATGATACTCGAAAAATAGCAACCATGAGACTGGAGTTCCATTATCACACTATAATTACTGAGTTCTTGTCGCCTCATTCAATGTCTTAGTACATTTCACATGGAAAAGCAAAATAAAAAATAAATGTGTATTTATCAAATATGTTTAGTAAAACCTAATAAATAACATTTTTAGTCATCAATATTTTCTCCAAATATAAAAACTAACGGAATACATAAAGTACCATCGGTGCTAAGGAGCAGTGCAAAATTCTACAAGGTCGGATATCTCTTCTCAACGGTTTTGGTATTGGTTTTAAGAATACATTGTTAACACTTATTATACTGTTATACTGGGGTGAGTGTTTGAGTTTTTGAGACACTTAATTATTCACTGTTCAAATTTATACCTAGAGGTTATTTTTCGTTTTTGAGCCAGTAACTCTATTCCTCTTACGACGCACTACGATGACTCTTTCGAAGCGAAAAAATCGACGCAGTCCTGAGTCGTTCTTCTCGTGACTCATGTACTGGAACAACTGAAAATCTAACGACGCGAGATCGGGACTGTATGCAGGGTGAGGGAGAAGCTCAATATCCAATTCGTTAATTTGGTTTGGTCGCGTTGTTTTGCTGCAGGGAAGCTTTTTACGGTTGACCAAAGTTGGCTATTTTTAACCAAAATAGTGTATTCTCTCAAGATGAGCTGAATAAAGTTCTGAACTTATCATCCTACCATCCGGAAACAACCCAAAGTGAATTATTCCTTCGAAATTCCACCAAAGGAACACCGGGACTTTTTGACAAATCTTTCTCGGTTTGGCATAACCCACTGTTTTATGTCAATAGGATTGTTGAAATAACCCGATTTTTCATCGCAGATAACAATTAGATTTGATCCCATTCCTATGCCTCGCAAATGCCGGTTAACGGTAGTGTGGGTGCTTGTTTTAGGATCTGCAGCCACAGCTGGTCTTAAATCATCAGCATCGAGAGACTTTGGACGACCCCATCTTTCCGTCCTCAAGACTCATATCTCCGGTCCCAGAATTTTTTGTACCAGAGATGAGCGGTGCGTATTGATATAGCACCTTCCGTCTCTACTTCGTAAATCTCACGAGCGGAGTCAGTCGCTTTGAAGCCTTTTTTAAAATAATGTCTCAAAATTGCCTTCATTTCTTCACTTATTTCGCTCATTTTAACATTTTTATTTCGCAGTGGAATTACTTAATTACTGAAGAAGGAATGTTTATTTATCGGAGTAAAAAGTTGATATGGAATTAAACATCAGAGGAGTGAAATATAAAAATTTATTTATAAAAAAAGAAAAAACGCAAATTCTTGTGTTACATCAGACGATCCATTTATCATCTCGTGTAACATTCCGTTTCAAAAATGTACCATTTCTTTTGCTCTAGCAATCTCTCGTACTGATCATTCATTTTTGCTTTCAAGATTCCGGAAAATGTTCTGAACACATTTTCTACAGGCGATGAAAAGTAGATTCTTATCAAAGCTCAAAATATAGGCCAAAAAAGGTATTGCTCTGCATCTGCTTTGATTGGAAAGGTGTGTTGTATTAAAATTTTTATACAGCCGGATGAGTATGGTATAATCAATGGTAATTGACAAATTTGAGCAATGCATCAGCAGAACAGTGGCCGATTATTGACCATGAAAGCCGTACATTGACCCTACTTGATAAGAACGATTGACCACATATGGTGAAAGCGACTCAGGACCATAGTCTGACCATTGCGTTAGGTTGGAAACTTCTCGTGGCGTACAGTCCATATACAGCCTTCCGATTGCTGAAGCATAACTTTGTTGATACACATTTCACTTTAGTAAGAATTTTGCTACTGAAATGTTTCCTAATCCAAATAGAAACTGTATACATATAATTAAACTTAAAATTAAGAGATAAATACAGGTAAATAATAAAAACCGTAAAGTGTGTAATTTTATTTATTATTATTATTATTCACGTATGGGCCCTGGTGGACCACGCAAAGTACAATTAGAGGCGCTTGTTGTTATTAGCCTTCCTTTGCGCCCATACTAATTTCATTCTTTCGCTATGAGCTTTTTTCCTTTCGTCAGACCAAGTTGTTCCAGTCTTCCTACATTTTTCTCTCTGGCCAACCTTAAATTAATTCCGTAATTTTATTAATTCAATTGTATTTTATATTTAAGCAAAATTTTGTTACTAAATTGTTTCCTAATTTAAAGTTAATGTGTTTAAATAAACAAAGCCCGATAGATAAATAAGTTTTTTTTTAATTTGTCTTCTAAATTCCAAAAATCTTAATGGTCTTTAAAATTTCGCGCGACTACTTCCGTAACAAATGATCGCGCGCCTGCTTGAAGGTTAACATCTTGTTTCTTTTTAAATTAATATTATTGACAATCAATATTATGCTTAAATCCATTCGCACTCCCTCTAGGGGAACACTGACTTATTCCAGATATCTTAGATATGCGAAGGATTAAGCTCTGTGGGGGCCCTTTCCATGTTTTCAGGTTGTAGTGGTGACGCTGGATGTTTTTGACTTTCTATTGTAATCCAAAAACTTTCAAACGGTTCGAGCTGTTCCAAGCAATACAGCATGACTCTAAAAAAGTGATTGTTGAGGTCCAATGTTTTAATATTCTCTATCAGGCTTTTTGGGATGATTTCAACTGATGACAATATGATCGATCTTGTTTCAACACACTTTATATCCCATTGCCTTTTCATCTGGTTGCGGATTGTAATTGTAGAATGAAACTTTTTCTGATTCCTTTGCTCCAGTTAACTATCTCGAACGAATAATTTTTTTAGCACCGAACATGAAAAGGTGTTGACAGCCTTATACATGTTTCTGCTTTTTAAGCTTGTTTTCAAAACTTGTCTCACCCTTTGATAAATTCACAGGTAAGCTCTTCTTTCATTAAACCGTGATCAATTCGGCGTGCTTGCTTCATACCCAGATACTTGTATGTATTTACAGCGGTCATTGACTGGATCTTTTCTCCACTGTGTGTCTCAACTGTGGATCTTTCTCTACTGTGTTCGATGAGGCAAATAATTTTAAATCGCTCATGTAGAGCAAATAGTTTAGCCGTATAAGTTCACCAATATTTTCCAAACCAAAACCATATTTGGTCTAGTTCAGTCGGTTTGAGAGTGGTTTCAACGCGAATCTCCTTGAAAAATACCTCTTATCATTGGAATTTTTTCAGTTGTTATATTAAGGCCACCTTCCAAGTTGGATTTTGGTTCTCCATACTGACATGAAGCTCTTCAAGACATTTATTATTGGCTGATTTATTTTATAGATATTTAACATTTCTATAAGCCATTCATGTGGTACAGAATCGAAAGCCTTCTTATAATCGATATACATATGCCATATTAATATTTAGTTTTTTAGCATACGCCTGATTGCAAACGATTGAATCATAACCAATTGTTTACGCATCCCATTGCTCCTTTAGTACACGTTCCTTATTTGTTATTAATAATTAATATTAATAATGTTAAAACAAAATCGCATTAATTTTTTAGCAGAAAACATATAGAAATATACAATCTATTGCACCAGTGATGCTAAACGATACTTCTTTTTTGAGGGAGGACTGCTGTTTAAAAAAAACAATAATGAGGGCTTGTTAATACAACATAAGAAATTCGTGGTGGTTTCTCTGTAATGAACTGAATTTTTTATCGTAACGATCGAAAGGATTTAAATGGAAACGGTAATTTTGCATTATTTAATATTAATAGTAGATAGAAGCAGGGAGTTTTTGCGTTCAACGGTATCAATTATTTAAAATGTATCGATGATGATTCGATGTTCTAGAATCGCCTCAAGGTTATACATGTTCACGTGGAATTATTTGAATAGTTTTTATTTTGTATTTTTTATATTTATTTAGAGAGAAGAGTAAAGCAAAATAAATGTTATAGTTATATTTATTTATACAAAAATAAATACACTAATTAGAAACTGAAAATTATGTGGTTTAATAACCGTTGTATGATGATATGAAGATTTCTAATCAGTATTTCAATATGTACTAATTAATCTTATTAATATACTGAAGAACTTCAGTTAAAGTTGAATTGCTCAAGACTGCAACCAATACTACCCCGTATTGAATGTCCACATTTGCTCAACTTTTTCGTTCAACATACGATTCAACTTGCGGTATTGCATGCGTTAGCGCATGCATTTTAGCGCAGGGTAACTCTATTCCTTTTTGTAATTCCCTCTATTTTGCGTAAGAATCTCATTTTTGCAGCAGTAATTCTACTTTTGTCTTTCTTTGTTAAGGCCCAATATTCGCTGCCGTATATTGATTGATAGTCTCACTATTTTGTGATGCACCTGTGCATTTATCCCTCTTTTTATCCCTCTTTTCCCACTTTTCCGTTCATATCACTGTCCATTTTTCCATTATCTTATATTATCATGCCTAAATACTTATAGTTTTTGACTTGCTCCAATTACGATTGTTTTACTTTTGTCGATATTTATTTCCATGTTTACTTTTCTTGGCTCTTCGTTCGTATATAGCTAAGTTATGTTGTAGTTTTTCTTCAGAATCTGCAATTAGGATCATATCATCAGCGAACAGTACTTCTTTACTTCTCTCACTGTTTTCATTTTTCTAAAAATTCTTTCCTATTTTTGTATTTTTGTATTCTTGCAATTTGCTTTTTTACAACGTCATCAATAACTACTGAAAATAACAGTAGACTCAGTACGCAGTCCTGTCTCAGGTATATCACAGTCCCAAATTCTGTGGATTCATCGTTATGCATTCTTACTTTATTCTTGTTGTTGTATAAGGCCTTGATAATTTCTATTACTCCCTCTTTTTCTTTTTAGATTTTTCCAGACATCCCTTCTTTTTACTCCATCAAATGCATTTTTCAGGTTAATGAAGCAAATATGGATGTCGGTTTCTTAGGTTGTCTAATTATAAATATCAGATCTTGTGTGCTTCTACCCTTTCTAAAACCATGCTTTGGTTCCTCTAATGTTGCTTCTAATTTTTCTCTCTACCTATGCTCTATTATTCTGGTAAATATTTTTCCAGGTAAACTTGTTAGTGTGATTCCTTCACACTAACAAGTTTACCTGTTGTTACAAGAATTTTTCATTCCTTTTTTTACATTCTTTGATATCTCCTTTTTTTAAACAAGGACAATATTATACCCATATTCCAATTTCTTGATACTTTCTTTTTTATTATATCGTTTAGTAGTGACAAACATTCTTCCTCTGCTATTTCTCCCATATATATTGCAGCATTTCTGCTGTGATTTCGTCTTGCCCTAGAAGAATGTTTGTCACTACTGCTTTGAAGCTCTTCAAGACATTTATTATTGGCTGATTTATTTTATAGATATTTAACATTTCTATAAGCCATTCATGTGGTACAGAATCGAAAGCCTTCTTATAATCGATATACATATGCCATATTAATATTTAGTTTTTTAGCATACGCCTGATTGCAAACGATTGAATCATAACCAATTGTTTACGCATCCCATTGCTCCTTTAGTACACGTTCCTTATTTGTTATTAATAATTAATATTAATAATGTTAAAACAAAATCGCATTAATTTTTTAGAAGAATGTTTGTCACTACTGCTTTGGTCCTTCTAATGTTGCTTCTAATTTTTCTCTTTACCTATGCTCTATTATTCTGGTAAATATTTTTTCAGGTAAACTTGTTAGTGCGATCCTTATATAGTTTTTACATTCTTTGATATCTCCTTTTTTTAAACAAGGGCAATATTATACCCATATTCAAGTTTCTTGCTACTTTCTTTTTTATTATGATATCGTATAGTTGTTGACATTCTTCCTTTGCTATTTCTCCCGCATGTCTGCTGTGATTTCGTCTTACCATAGAGTTTGCCAAAAAAAAACATTCATCGCTTTCCAAATTATATATTTATTTAATTTAATAAAATTAAACTGCTTTACATTAAATTAAATTGCAAAAACTTGCAGATTATATCAACAAGTAGAAAGCGAAAGCGCAAGATACCTAACATTGGTGGGAGCCCGTAGGCTACTTTTACGTCTCGTCATGCGTCATGATTTTTTCCTTGCGCCAATGCATGCTTCTCGTTCAACACCGTATGCGTCTAACCTTTCAACAGATACATGAGTTTTGATGACCAAATGTTGAACAAGTGTGGACGTACCTTACCGGTTATAAATCTGGGGATCTCGTCGACCAACCGAGTGTCGCCATCATATGCTTGACGAGTTCGATGCGATCTGATGTTATTGAAATGTGGGATTTCGATCAGCTTGCAAATACGGGCTCACCGCAGGTTTCAATAACACATTACAGGTTACATAACTGGTTGCATTTAAACTTTTTTTAATGGTCACTGAAGGTGCATAAAGGTTTCCCAAGCACATAGCCTTCCTAACATTTGTTTGCCGTTTTAATGCGAAATTTGGTACTTTCACCCAGAAGACGTCTAATCTTTCCACGCTAGTCATGACCACAGAAAGAAAATATAGACTGATCATTTAAGTAAACAGTGTTCTATTCCAGATCCCATTGAATTCTAACTGCAAATCATTCTTAGCGATGTGCAACTAACTAATAATACCATAAAAGATGATAGTGGGGAAACCCATTGATAAGTCTAAAAAGTTAATAATATTACGTTGCTCTTCTTCAACTGTGAATTTGATGTTCTTATGGAAAGAATTTATGTAAATTAATAATTGATTTAATTGTGTATCAGAATCTGTAAAACAAATTAGAATGTTATCAACATATCTGTTATCATTATCATTGCTAAAATGACCAGTTAGACTTGGTTCACCGTTATTAAACTATTGTCCTCCTAGACGTTGAAAAATGGGTTTCCCCACTATCATTTTTTATAATATTATTAGGTCGATGGACCGTTTAGGTTGTAATTACTTTTCTTACGGTTAGTTTAACATTTTGTATCTGAAAAAGGCACTGCCTGTCGAAACAATTGTTATATACAATTTTAGATATAGTTAAAATTTTTAAATATTAATCTTTGCTTATTTAATTAAAATAAATTTCAATTAATTATCGGCTACCTCAGTTAAATTTATTATTCAACTTAACTAGGATATTTATGGGATCCACAATATGAGGTGGATGGGCATCGAACAGTTAAATGTAATTTTTAGAAGACATTTTTTTTACTCGAACGTTTGCATCAATTCAATACCCCGTACTTTTTAAATCCGGATATTTGTATGAAACGACGTAGTGCATGAATTAGTGACTTTTTGATACTTTACAAAAGCATAAGAAATTTTCTTACCTCACCAAATTTAAACCGCTTACATTGCCTTATTTTTAGCAATGGTATGCAGTAACACAAATATAAACAAGCATAAAGTATATCAGTCTGTATATATAAAATATGCTAAATCGTTAGTATATTTTCAGTTTGAAACAAATATGTATACTGAGTATTGCATTTTTCTTTTTCCATACAATATTGATAAAATATAACTACTGAATATTGGATTGTAAGTTATATAGAGGTTTTTAACAAACAACAGAGGCTTGAAGCGTAAAAAGAATTGGTTTAGCAATTCAGTTTGTTTGGTTCCGTTTTGTCAATTTTTTATATTTTGTGCGTATTGCTACACAATATTTACAAAATTCAGGGTGGCTCAGAGGAAACACAAGTTTTTTAAACGGCTAGTATTTTGCAAAGAGAGGAGTGACGACTCGCCGCGCCACCAACAGACAGCTCAAGTAATGCAGTTTTAGGCATGGCATCTTGGATCTTGGAGCATTGGAGTTTTTATCGTCGAACAGTTTTTTAGAAGCAGTAATTCTGCCGTTACCGTGCAACATCTTTTCCGTCGATAGTTCAATGTTGAACGCCGAGGGCTAATTCCAGATCGAAACACGATACTCCGATAGGTTGAAACATTTCGAACTACCGTATGAAGAGGAAACCACCTGGCCATGTCCGTGCCGTTTCGATACCAGACAATGTTGAAACAGTGAGAAGGGCGGTTCTTGCTAGTCCTCAGTGTTCCTCTACAGCTCAACCAGCATAGCTTGGCCTCCGACATGCGCAAAAGAAAGAGTGAGAGGGTCATTGTCTAACAGAGACAGAAAACGGAGAGTTCCTTGAATGTACAGTACTTAACCGATATTAACATCACGTATGTACAACTTCGAATGAGCTCTCGGCCGTTAGGCTACTGCGCATCCAAACCTCGGAGGCCAAGTTATGTTGGTTGAGCCAAGCTTCATCTCTGGGTATGTCCCGTCGATCGCTACAACACATTGTGTATGATGACTTGAAACTTTATTCCTACCAAATAACGATTGTGCAACCGCTGACCGAAAGGAATTTTGTACAGCGCAGAGAGTTTTGTGCGAAAATGTGCGCCATTTTTTTGCTGATGACTTTGATGCCGTAATAATGATGAGCGACGAAGCACATTTTCATACTGGGCGGCAAAGAATCCACAAAAGCTGCACCGAAGACCTCTCCATAGCGAAAAAGTGACAATGTGGTGCGGCATTTCCAAATTAGGGATCGTTGGTCCTTAGTTTATTGAAGAGGAGGAAAGAACAATTACAGTGGCATCGGCATGTTATGTTAACATGTTACAAAATTTTCTGTTACAACTTCAAAGGCGACAAGTAAATTTGGGAGAACTATGGTTCCAACAAAACGGTGCCACAGCTCACACAGCGAGAGCATCCATAAAATGTGGTGGACAAATGTTTCCTCGACATGCGATCTCCCGTTTTGGCGATGTTTCTTGGCCTCTTTTTGCGGGCTTTTTTCTTGGCCTCTTTTGCATGCTTTTTTTGCGGGGTTCCCTTAAGTCTAGAGTAGACGATAACAAACCACGCATGATACAGGAACTGAACGTTGCTATTCGTCAAGAAATCGCAAAGATACCAGAAGATATGATATTGAGAGTGATGCAAAAGTTTCAATAGAGATTGCAGATGTGTGATCGCGAAGAGCGACAATTGAGTGACATTATTTTGCACCATTAATTTAAAAGTGCACTATTATTATAGTGCAAGTAATACTTCATTTTATAATTACAAAAAAATTATCTTGAAAATAAACAGTGTTATGCTTAGGTGAAAATATGCGTTTCCTCTGCGCCGCCCCGCTTAGCTACTGAATATTATATTGTAAGTTGACTATAGGGGTTTTTAACAGCCAATAGATAGATTCAGGGGTGAAAGTGTTGGTTTAGCAATTCAGTTCGTTTGGTTCCGATTTGCCAATTTTTTATATTGGGTGTACTAAGTGTACTGTACAAAGTCGATTTTTTCGATTTTGGGTTAAAAGTTTTTTAAGAAATCCAGTATGCTGAATCGTTTAAAACTATCAAAATAATCGATACTGCCACTGGCGAGATATCGAAATACAAAACGTTCTAAGTCCACCATTTAGTGAGGGCCAAACAGTTTTAAGTCCTTTTCAACCAATGAAATACTCCGATCTTAATAACCTATCTTTGTTGTAACCACCAGAGCTGTTGTTTTTGATTTATTGCAAATGTTAAGATGTCTTTTAGTTCTTAATAGTTTAATTTTAATAGTATAATAATAATTAAGTTATTTTTTATACTGATTACTCCAAAAAATCTACACGGTGCGTGGTAAAAGAATGGTTAATATGGCACTGGCCCAGCTTAAAAAAGATATACCAGATACAATCATTAAAACTACTACTGCTTCAATAGCTTAGTAATTAACCAAAAAAAAAAAAGACAACGAAGGTGCATCTCCTGGAAGAAAAATTCTAGGAAGCTGGCAAATCTTGGTGGGACTTAGCACATCTCTTCTTCTACTTCAGGTAAAATTATACAAGCTCGTAGTTTAAAACCACCTTGCTCTGAATGGTGCAGACTGAAAACCCCATTCGGGAAAACTCTGTCAATTTGAAAATATACTTGCTTTTAATTGTTATTTAGGCTTTCGGTGCTGTTTTCGACGATATACTCATATATCTTTACATAAGATACGAAGGTTCAAAGGTAAGTTCAGAATGAAATCAGATTACGGTTCCTTTTATTTAGTTTACTTAATGTAGGGAAAACAAATTAACGTGCCAAATTTATAAGAAGGAATATTCCTGCGTATTCGCAAATAATCTTCATGTAGCAACACAACCGAGAGTAGTAATAATGAGAAAGCCCTACAGGGTCGTCTATTTTGTAGGATGCGAATAATAATATTCAAGAATTAGACAAGAACAAAATTCGACTACCAATTTGCAAGGTAATCGTATATGAAAAATCTTATACTTAGGAAACTTTTACAGGATAATCTAATTTGTAGGTGGTCGAAGAGTACAGAAATTTGTGTGATCAGTTGGATGAACATCACTAGTTAAATCAAGGACTGGCAAAGCAGTTTTCCATGGAATCAAATAAAAAACATCTGGAGTATGCAAAAAAGTAAAGGAAAGGATAGTAGACTGATAGTTGTTCCGGGATATGTTGTGGTATATAGTGGTTTTCTAGTGGGTAGACCTTAACATGAGAGTCCCACACCCCACTATAAAAGTTTGGGAAATCTCTGGCTAGTCATTCATTAGAGTTAGTTGGTAGCTAGACTTATTTATATATGCAAATATTATTAAGACGCTAATGTGGTGGTTTGTATAACATTTAAGGCGAAAAATCGCCATCGTTTTAAAAATACTGAAACCATAATTAAAGCAATAATGTAATATGGTTGGATTTTAAAAAAATACTGTTAATAGAGTTTAGTGTGGTGGTGTGAAGAATCGGTGTGGTTTTGAAAGTATTGCACACTTCAATGAAAGCAATTAAACAAATATGTATATAATCTTGGGTAGTGATTGCTTTTATTCTAAATTGATTATTAATGTAGTTTACATATTATAATCTCCTGTAATTTATTATTCTAGGAGGGGAAAGTTTTATTATGTATATTTAACAGTGTATTTTTTATTGGAATAAAAATAGCGATTTAAACAGTATGTATGTTTTTTGTTTTTCTAATTATGATTTATATTGTTTTTTTTTGCTCAAAAAGTAATTACAAAACTACAAAATATCCTTTGGTTATTCAATATTTAATATTTTTCATTATTTTTGAAAACCAATATTACAAATATATACAAAATATTACTATTTATAACATTATATAATTTTTTTTGTTGAGTATTTATTATCGGATGAAACTGCACAATCGTGACATTGGGCGTCTTGAACTTTATGTTCTGGACATACACGTCCTTTTACAGTGCAAATACCATTTTTGCAGTTAAGTTGAACAAAACCTATAGTCTTGTGACCATAACTTTCTCGTGACACCCTAAAAATATATTATCAGAATTTGCCTATATGAATCCTTTGTTTATTTTGCACTTAACCAACAATAATTTTGACAGTATATATACGAATAGAAGCCACTAACAGTACTGACGTAAAAACACTTTACTATTATGACCTCATAAACATAGCAGCCAATCGCGGCGCGTTCGTAATCACGTGATTTTTTTTATTTTATACACATTAATTCATTTATAATGAATTGTAACAAGTTTTTAAAAAGTTTCGCACCGATTATCAATATTATTTATGATAAACTTTTAAAATAAAGTCAAAAAATCGATAATTATTTTTTATTTAAAAACCCAATTCTTGTCGAACTTTAAAATGGTGTGGCTGTAACTGCGAGAGGGAAGTTATTCACTGTACTTCAAAACTTCCTTAACAGAAGAAACCTTTAAGGAAGTTTCACTGAAAAGGAATAAAAAGGAGAGTGTAGTTCCGCTGCCTGTTATGATTATTGTCTTCAGTAGTTTGCTTAGGCTAATCAGCAGTGAAAAACTCAAAGACATACTAAAGTTGATAAAATGGATCCCTTTAGAATATCATGACTTTTATAAAAAGCAAGTGAAGGTAAAACAAAATAACAAGAAAGAAGATAATGAAATTCTGTCAGATGAGTAAATTTGGTACATTATGAACGATTATATTGCACTATATAATTTTTTTTTCACAATATTTTAATGTTTTTTAAGGTTTTTATACTAAAGTTATTGAAAATTATAACAATTTTTTTTTTATTTTGCGGCTATTATTGAATTCCTTTATTAAATCCCCACATAGTGGGGATTATTTAGTAAAAAAATTCTAGAACAATAAGAACCAGAAGATACTAAGTCCTAGCTTAAAAGACTAAGTCCATACTGTTTCAAGACCAAACTATACTACGTACGGCACATCCGAATAATCAATTATTACTGAAATAATATTAAACTTCGCAAAATGTCAAGTAGCATTTTATATCAGTATAAATAATAACATCAAATAAAGAGTTTAATTCTAAAAGTAATCACTAAAAGTAATTAAAAATACTCGGAATCTTAGATGTGTTTGCACTTTTTTACTTTTTCTGTACAGTCGACTTTTTGGACTTTGGTTCTCAGGTACCGATATAGCTAACACATATGTTGGATTCAGCGAAGTTTGAAGTACCAGTTTATTGTTTTCACCAATTTTAGTTTAATATAGTATAGTTCACGAAAAATAAATTAATTTAATAGCAGGAATAGAAGAAAATACGCACATATTGCTAAGTGTTAAAGGGTTTTTAACCTCCTTGCTATTTAATTTCAACTGTACGGACCCATTTCTCTTTTTTTCTTTAATTTAACCTTACTTCACGTTCAAATTCAACATATATTCTTGGTTTCTAATCATACCCTTTTTAATATAAGCAAGATGGAGGTGAAAGTATAATTATTTTCATGATATTTTAAATACGAAAGATGGATCTAATTTTAGATAATCAAAGGATCGATAGATGTCAATGTAGTTACCGTCAAACCGCGTCATTGGCGCCATTTCCTTGTTGACATCTGACAAAGATTTTCAACTCACAACAATACAAGTTTCATACAACAGCATAGTTTGTATGTAATAGTGTTGAACATGTCGAATTTTGTGCCTGGAAACTACGATTTGCGGACAGCATTGATTTCCTGCTACCATTCGAAGAAAATTGCTACCGAATCGCATCGAATGCTTGTCGAAGCTTACGGTGAGCATGCTCTTGGTAAATCACAGTGCTTTGAGTGGTTTAAAACACTCAGAAGTGGCGATTTTAATGTGAGAAACAAAGAACGTGGAAGACCACCGGAAAAGTTTGAAGACAGCGAATTGAAAGCATTATTGGATGAGGATGACACTCAAATGCGGATGACACTCGCGGATCAATTAAATGTGACACGAGAGGTCGTCTGTATATGTTTCAAAGCCATGGGAAAGATCCAGAAGATGGGAAAATGGGTTCTATGTGAACTGAACGAAACCGAAAAATCACTAGATATATTTTGAGAATTCTAAGCGTAAAAGTTCATCGGTAACTCCAGGCGAACGATCGACATGTTTGGTGGGAACAGAAAGGTGTGATCTATTATGAGTTGCTAAAACCTAGCGAAACCGTTAATACTAAACGCTACCGACAACAAATGATCAATATGATTCAAGTTTTGCGTGAAAAACGACCAAAATATCAAAAAAGGCAACACAAAGTGATTGTATTTCATGATAATGCACCATCACATACAGCAAAACTGTTCAAGGAAACGATTGAGGCGTTTTGTTGGAATTTAGTAATCAGACCGAGCCAAGTCTGGTGAGTAAGTCGCATGCGAAAGGATTTACTTTCGCATGCGGCTTACTCACCAGACTTATTTCGGTCCGATTACTACTTATTTGAAAAAGAAGGAGAAAGAAAAGAAAACTTATAAGATGTGTGCAAAAAAGATTTAAATAAATGAATTAATATAAGTATTAAAAAATCCTGAAGAATTCATGTTTTATTTCCGGTAAACGAAAAAACACGTAGAAAACAAACGCAAATTAGAAAAGTGTATGTTTAGTCACAACTTTTATTAGTTAACATTAATTCATGAAAAACCCATTTTTCTAGATTTACGATTTTCTAATTTCCTCGAAATGTTGGCGAATATTCAAATTAATACTGTGCATCTTTTAGTCTATTGATTTTCTAACAGACCGTTAATTTTCCACATCAAAGATATCTCTTTTCAATGCTTTCAGGCGATTTTTAGGCAGGACGAAAATTAATAACATTATGATTATGCAAGAGCCAATTTCGTTAATGATATACAAATATTCGAGGATGAATAAAATATAAACAAAATATAAAACGGTGACCGGCGGCAATCATGAAATCGCTTTAAAGAAAATGCCGCTTCACATATGATGCGGCATTTTCTACATGAAGCTGAAGTAAGGAGGCTATATATTTGGCCAAGACTTGAGTGGGAAAGCCAATGGAACTCACTACTGGTCTTAACGGTGCTCCCGTTTTGTGAACTTCTGGGAGACTGTATAATTTTGGGCATCTTGACGATTTTTGCCTAGGAATGATTTTTTTCTTCGTTTCCTCGCCCGGAGATGCTTTTATTGCAGATTTGGTGTTTTTTTCCAAATACGTTGTAGGATCGGTAGTGGATCGATCCAGCTAACACAGGATATCCGAGAAACTATCATTACATTTCACATCCATGAAATATATATATATATATATATATATATATATATATATATATATATATATATATATATATATATATATATATATATATATATATATATATATATATATATATATATATATATATATGGCCTGCCCATCTCCATTTCAATTGCTTTACTCTTCCAATGATGTCACAGATTTTCGTCTGTTCCCTGATCCATGCGCAGGACTTTCTGTCTCGCCTTGTAATGCCAAGCATACACCTCTGTGTATTTCCCTCTGTGTGCATTTCCCTCTGTGGGGGAAACGGAATCGTTCCATCACCGGTAGAACGCACTGATAGAAGACTTTTCTTTTCAAGCAAAGTGGGAGTCCGCTCTTAAACACAATGTTGAGCTTGCCAGCCACATTTAACACGCCGTTCCACCTCCCAGGCGGTATTCCCCTCCATTGAAATCCTCTGCCCAAGATATATAAAGCTGTCCACAATCTCTAAATCCCTTCCTACAACTGAAATTCTTCTATCCTGAGCGAAGTTATTGAACATAACCTGACTTTTTCAGGATTATTTACAAGCCAAATGGTTCGCCAGCCCTTTGCAGTTCTTGTATGCGGCTTTGCAGCTCCTCTGGCTCTTGTGAAAGGAGAACGATATCATCTGCAAATCTAAGATGGTTTAAGTTTGCACCATTGATCTTTACACCATCCTGTTCCCAATCAAGTTTGCGGAATACTTCTTCAAGGCCAGCCGAGAAAAGAATAGGCGATATTGCGTCACCCTGCCGTACACCTCGTTCTACATTCATTCCCACTTCAAGATCATCAAGGTGAATTGTGGCTGTAGCTCCATCATATATCGATCCTAATAGGTTTACATATGCTTTATCTACCCCTTGGCTAAGCAGAGCATCCATTATGGCATGCTTTGAGATGGAGTCAAATGCTTTTTCGTAGTCGATAAAAGCCAAGCACAGTGGCATGGTGTATTCGTTGTGCCTTTCTATGGCCTGCTGTACAACCTGGAAGTGATCCATTGTACTGAAACTACTTCTGAATCCTGCTTGTCCTCTTGGTTGTGCGTCATTCAGTTTTTTTTATATTCTTTTAGAAATTATCTTAATGAAAACTTTGTACATTACTGATAATAGGCTTATTGGACGGTAGTTTTTTAAATCTTCCTGTTTTTTAATGCTCCCTTTTTATGTCAGGTACTTTTTGTTCTTTGAGGTATTTTGAGTATAATTTTGCCAGTGTCCGACCACCCGCTTTTAGCATTTCGACAGTTACACTGTGCTTTCCTGGAGCTTTGCCATTTTTCATCGATCTATAGCATTTGTTACTTCCTCCACTAGGATATCTGGCATTTGTTCTTCTGTGGGTATTAGTATCTTTGATTGGTTCTGATCTTCATATATATATATATATATATATATATATATATATATATATATATATATATATATATATATATATATATATATATATATATATATATATATATATATATATATATATATATATATATATATATATATATACACGGTAGTTCTTTAAATCTTCCAACTGAACTACCGTTCAATAAGCCTCCTATCAGTGATGTACAAAGTTTTGTACATCATTGATAATTTCTAAAAGAATATTAAAAAAACTGAATGACGCACAACCAAGAGAACAAGCAGGATTCAGAAGTGGATTCAGTACAATGGATCACATCCAGGTTGTACAGCAGGTCATAGAAAGGCACAACGAATACACCATGCCACGTTGCTTGGCTTTTATCGACTACGAAAAAGCATTTGATTCCATCTCAAAGCATGTGATAATGGATGCACTGCTTAGCCAAGGTGTAGAGAGAGCCTATGTAAACCTATTAGAATCGATATATGATGGAGCTACAGCCACAATTCACCTTGATGATCTTGAAGTGGGAATTAATATAGAACGAGGTGTACGGCAGGGTGACGCAATATCGCCTATTTTTTCTCGGCTGGCCTTGAAGAAGTATTCCGTAAACTGGATTGGGAACAGGATGGTGTAAAGATCAATGGTGCAAACCGTGCACTGACCCGTTTTCTCCTATTTTTACCCGAACGGCCTGCTGGCAAAGGAAATTTTAGGTTATTTTTGTCTTAATCCACTTCTACCCACTTAAAAATGCCCACAATCGACAATATCTGTCGTCTCTGAGAATGCGTAGAATGGTATTTTCTGCGAGAAATTAATTTATTAAAAAAGTTATAACGTAATAAAGGGTATTACAGTAAGAGCGCAAGATTTGAATTGAGCGGTGTTTTGGCTGTTATGATTCAATAGGGCAAGAATTGTCGATAAGATCGACAGGTCGTTAAGAGACAGATAGGAGTTAATAAACATGAAGCGCTACATAATGCCGCAATTATTGTTGAGCATTACTATCAAAATGGTGAAAGTACGATTTGTAAAACGCGTACAATTTTCGGTAGAAATAATGTTCCAAATTACTGGTACAGTTATTTATGTAAAACACACGATACGAGCTCGTAGTGGTCGTTAAGAACAAAACATCAGTTTGTGAAAGTATGGCCGAAAGTCCAGGGTCCTCGATTCGTAATCGTGCACAAGAATTGGACATTTTAACAGCCACTCTTCACCGTATTCTCACTAAAGATTTGCATCTCCATGCTCACAAAGTCCAATTGGCTCATAAACTTCTGCCAACAGACCATGTGCAGCGAAGAGAGTGTCATTTCCCGTCTTGGTGACTACAATTGAACGACACGACCTTGCGAGTTAACCCCTATGGGCTTTTTTTGTGGGGTTTTCTAAAGTCTCAGGTTTACGCCACCAAGGCTACGACCACCCAAGCACTGAAGGCCAAAATTGAACGCTGTATCAACGAAATACCGCTATATATATATATATATATATATATATATATATATATATATATATATATATATATATATATATATATATATATATATATATATGAACACTTTTGTTGGTTGCTTGACCGGGAAGGAGACCCACCTATCCCTTCAACTGGATGACATATGTTTTGTCTCTCGAGGTTCAGACTCTTCAGGGCGCCGACATATACCATACCATCAAGAATAGGAAGACCCTATCTTGCCAACAACCAGTTTTTGCCAACAACCAATGTTTTCGCCAACCTCCCGTCGGATGGCGCATATATGTAGTGTTAGATTTTCTTGGACTACGTCCAATCAGACAGCAGTAGCTGAGTGTCAGTTAGGTGTGTGTATATATATCATCATCATCATCAGCCCGTATCGATCCACTGCAGGATGAAGGCCTCTTCAGCATGCTTCCAACCTTCACGGTCCTGGGCTTTCCTCTGCCACTCGGGTCCAATATACTTATCGATGTAACGGACTTAACGGACGTTTGCGATCAAGCGGTATCCACTCCAGGATTGCCTTGGTCCATCTGTCGTCCCATCGCCTCGCTATATGGCCTGCCCATCTCCATTTCAACTGATTTACTCTTCCAATGATGTCACAGACTTTTGTTTGTTTCCTGATCCATGCGCAGGACTTTCTGTCTCGTCTTGTAATGCCAAGCATACATCTTTCCATTCCCCTCTGTGCTACCCGAAGTTTTTGAATTGATTGCGATGTGAGTGTCCAGGTTTCACTTCCTTATGTCATAACGGGTAGAACGCACTGATCGAATACTTTTCTTATCAGGCAAAGTGGGAGTCTGCTCTTAAACACTAGGTTGAGCCTACCAAATGCCTGCCAGCCACATTTAACACGCCGTTCCACCTAGAACTGAAATTCTTCTGTCCTGAGCGAAGTTATTGAACATAACCTGACTCTTTTTCAGGTTTATTTTCAAGCCAAATGGTTCGCCAGCCCTTTGCAGTTCTTGTATGCGTCTTTGCAGCTCCTCTGGGTCTTGTGAAATGAGAATAATATCATCTGCAAATCTAAGATGGTTTAAGTTTGCACCATTGATCTTTACACCATCCTGTTCCCAATCCAGTTTACGGAATACTTCTTCAAGGCCAGCCGAGAGAAAATAGGCGATATTGCGTCACCCTGCCGTACACCTCGTTCTATATTAATTCCCACTTCAAGATCATCAAGGTGAATTGTGGCTGTAGCTCCATCATATATCGATTCTAATAGGTTTACATAGGCTCTCTCTACACCTTGGCTAAGCAGTGCATCCATTATCACATGCTTTGAGATGGAATCAAATGCTTTTTCGTAGTCGATAAAAGCCAAGCAACGTGGCATGGTGTATTCGTTGTGCCTTTCTATGACCTGCTGTACAACCTGGATGTGATCCATTGTACTGAATCCACTTCTGAATCCTGCTTGTTCTCTTGGTTGTGCGTCATTCAGTTTTTTTAATATTCTTTTAGAAATTATCAATGATGTACAAAACTTTGTACATCACTGATAGGAGGCTTATTGAACGGTAGTTCAGTTGGAAGATTTAAAGAACTACCGTGTATATATATATATATATATATATATATATATATATATATATATATATATATATATATATATATATATATATATATATATATATATATATATATATATATATATATATATATATATATATATATATATATATATATATATATATATATATATATATATATATATATATATATATATATATATATATATATATATATATATATATATATATATATATATATATATATATATATATATATGAAGATCAGAACCAATCAAAGATACTAATACCCACAGAAGAACAAATGCCAGATATCCTAGTGGAGGAAGTAACAAATGCTATAGATCGATGAAAAATGGCAAAGCTCCAGGAAAGCACAGTGTAACTGTCGAAATGCTAAAAGCGGGTGGTCGGACACTGGCAAAATTATACTCAAAATACCTCAAAGAACAAAAAGTACCTGACATAAAAAGGGAGCATTAAAAAACAGGAAGATTTAAAAAACTACCGTCCAATAAGCCTATTATCAGTAATGTACAAAGTTTTCATTAAGATAATTTCTAAAAGAATATAAAAAAAACTGAATGACGCACAACCAAGAGAACAAGCAGGATTCAGAAGTAGTTTCAGTACAATGGATCACTTCCAGGTTGTACAGCAGGCCATAGAAAGGCACAACGAATACACCATGCCACTGTGCTTGGCTTTTATCGACTACGAAAAAGCATTTGACTCCATCTCAAAGGTTAGTTGGCCACTAAGATCATGAGATTTAACGCCTTTAGATTATATTCTTTATATTAAATCTTTGATCTATGTCCATAAATCAGCAACTATTGATGCCGTGGATGTCAACATAACTCGAACAATTGCGGACATAAGACCCCATTGTATGAAACATTGGTCGGAAATTGGATTGCCAAAATTCGCTTTGTCAGAAGTAGCCACGGCGGACATTTGTCCAAAATTGTTTCAGACATTAATGCCATTGAATGTTATTTCACATAAAATAATAACAAGCAAAATAAGCATAATAACAATTAATAATAATTAGTGAATTAATTCACTAATAATAGTTTTAAGGTATCTAATTTGGTTTTATTTGAATTTAAAGTTCGGACGCACTAAAAAAAAAATCACCCTGTACTTTGATTAATGATGAAGGTTCAAAGTTTCCAAAAGAACAGTCCGGAGACAGTTGGCTGTAGAAAATTTAAATGATCATCGATCAACATAATTTAATATAATGTAATCCTGCATAATATTTTCATGTTTTATCACTTTGGTTCTTTGACGAATCAACGTTCCAAATAATACAGGAAAAAATTTCACTGAGACTGTCTTGTGAAAATGGTTAGATACTTAGTAAGCGTAATGTTAGCGTAATGTAAGCGTCATCTCAGATATTCGCAAAAGGCATGGGGCGTTTCTACATTGTCGAGGATCCAATGAGGCAAGATCAATAAAAACAAACCTTGGAAATACGTTTGTTGTTTCGGGTCATTAAATGATAGCGAGGAAAACATGTTTATGCATGATTTAGTCTCTTTCGTTCTATAAAGTTAGAAGTGTAACGTCATTCATGATAGAAGAAAAAAATCAATGTTCTACCTGGATCGGGTAATTCACTGGACATAAATCAAATAAAAAAATTGTGGGAATTGACGAAATGAGAAATAGCGAAGGAAGTGATCACTACCAAGTAAAAACTTAGCGAAAAGGATTGAAAGAGAATGTAAAAAAGTGCATACCACGAAGCTGTATTTTCAGCCAATATTTATGCCATTCCCAAATATTAAGAGGTTTACTTCATTTTAAAATATATGACTGTTAAAAAAACAGTATTCGAATCACTAACGTGTTACTTTGTTGATCTAAATTTAACGTTGTAAAAAATATAACAAATAGTGTATTCTAACCTCAATACCTTTTTATTTCAATAAAATTTCACTTTTTTGCTTAACCACTGAGGTGGAGTCTCCCAGACTTCGCCGTTCCTATTGGTCAGTTGTGTAAACGAAAGAGTAGAGTTTTAATACAATTTTGTGTAGAAGTCTGTGAGACTCCTCGTCAGTAACAGTGCGACATTTAATATGTTACGACTGTTTTCAATTCGCCTGTAAAACATGAGTTCTCGGCCCGGATCATCAAAACAATCAGGATCATCATCAATCAATAAATTATTTGGATAAAGACTTTGAGGAACGTGTCCTTTAATGATATGATGCAGAGGCAGACGCAGGGAGGACATTTACGTGGAAAAAGAGCATAACACATCGTCCCAAATTTCATTATCCGATAACGAAGAATCTTTAGGTGATATCAGTTCAGGCTCAGATATTAAAACAAATCAAAATAATTTTTATGGATCTAACCAATTTAAATGGGCTAAGCATAATATAGTACTGTAGTTGCCAAGTTTACGTGGAGAGGATCGAACTAGTGACTCTGCAACTCCGGATGAATCTGGTCCTGTTTATTTAATCAGCAAATATTAAAAAACCTAGTTAGGTAGACAAATCACAAAATGCGAGTGATAGCTGACAAATACCCTTGCATTTGTCAGCCATCACGCATTGGATGAACGGCGAACCGAAATGAGGAATACAGATGAAATAGAAATTAAAGTGTTTATAGGTTTGTTGATCTACAAACTTGCGGTGTTCAAATCTAATCACGAAGCCGTCCATTGCATTGACGAGATGTTGGTTAGTTAGGTTAGGTTTGGTTTGGTTTGGTTATCAAAACCAACTAAACTAACCAACTAAATATGGTATAAATTTAATGTTGCTAACGAACGCAAGAATTGTCTTTGCATACAACGCATATATTTATTGTGGAAAAAACAGCGATGGCCTTCAATTATCAAACAGCAGGTCCAAATTTGGTAAACCTATTAGGCAGTATTACGTTTAGGGAAGCCTATTTATGAGGCAAATCGTTACATCACTGCCGATAATTGGTTTTTCTCGGAAGAACTTAAAGAAGATACACAAATCAAAAGAATATAAACTAACTTTCATTGGCGCCTCAAAAAAAGAATAAAAGAGAAATACCCCGAGAGTTTTTGCCTTCACAATCTAAACCATAAGGACCAACTATGTATTGATTTACTAAAGATATATCATTGCTCTCGTGTGTATCAAAAAAAAGTAGTACTTCTTATTTCTTTAATGCACTGCGGAGAATAAAACAATATATTCGTCAAGCAAAATATATTATAACAATATCTCTAAACTTTCCAGTCGTAGGGCCATACTGATTACTCCAGTAAGTTCCAAGGGCCAAACCGTTTTAATTTCTCTGTCATTATCTATAATTTCTAAGCTAGTCGCCGAGTACACGCCCTAAACGAGCATACGCTTACTAAATTCGCTAGTCGCGGGCCGGATTGACAACACTGGCAGGCCGGATTTGGCCAGCGGCCCTAGACGAAAGATGTGCAATATACAGTTGTGGTCGTCGAACGCAGAGATGGACTATGATTGTTTTTTATAGAATATTTGATATGTCTACCGTAAACGTATACGTGTTATATAATTCTTCCAAGAAAAATAAGCCGTTATCAAATCAGAATTTATGAAAAATTTGGCTAAATTGGCTGTAAAGTTAATAACAATAGAATTTCAGTTTAGGTACGGATGCTAATTGGAAGACTATTGAAAATTGGGGGAAAACACCAAAAAGAAAAACCTGATATGTTGGAGAAAAAGATTCTGTTACCTTTGTCCCTCTAAACTACACAGAAAAACCAAATATGCATTTATTGACTGCAAAAGCCCAATATGTTTAGTGTTCTAAAAAAATATGTAAATCCTGTGCTGAAAAAAGTGAATAATTTAACATCGTTTGTTCAAAAATAATATTATATTTGCATATTAGTTATTTAAGGTTGAAAAGTTTAATTTTTGATTTGGTAGGATTGCCTATGGTTGGTTGGATTGGGCAGTAAGGCGAACTGCAAATTTTCGGTAAGTTATTTTTTCCCGTATGAAAAACACGTTGTAAATTTAACTATGTTTTTGTTTTAAGATTAAAATATTTTATATGTAGCCATGACTCTTATATCACAGTAAAAAAATATATTTTATTATTATTATTATTATTAATCCTCACTCATGTTTCATACAGCCTGTATGTCTAGATCTTACGCTAACATAATAAGAATACTAACCTACAACCCAAAAAGCACTGTTTGTGTGTGGGTCAAACCTAAGAAAGAAAATAGAAATTTGAGAAAATGAAAAACCGGCACAACATTCAGCACAGGTATTCACATTACATCAAATTAGAACAAAAGGATGAAAAAGGACACAACCGCACCCCATATATTAAGGCTCAAGAACAAGGGAAATCAATTCAGCCATGCTGACAAACGCCGACCTGAATGAGGCGCGCACACCTTCTTTATATTTTACTTAAATGCCAGATAACTGATGTTATTATATCCGTTAAATATCCGATGGGTCCAAAACATAAGAGGACTTTCTCACTCCAGTGTTGTTAATGAATGGAATGTTTAAAACAGTCGCACCACCAGCTCTTGTGTCATAATGAACGTGTTGCTTATATGTATACTCCAGAGAGCTAAGATGTTTATATAGGACAACGGTTATCTCCACAAAATACTGGCATTTCAAAGAAAGAATTCCCGTTATAATAAAAAGTTATCCTTAGAAATATTTTTTGCATTCTCTCAATCGACTCAAGGTGGCTGTTGTATGTGCCACCCCAGGCAACAATTTCATATATTAAAATAGAATTGGCAAGAGCGTACTATATGTCTTAATATATCAAATGACATACACTCTGACGCTTTCATAAACAAAAGCTTTAAATTGAGTCTATGATGTTTCCAAGAAAGTAGCTCATCCAAAGTAACACCAAGATACTTAATTGCAGCAGACTGTTTCACCTCTACACAATCACATGATGCTTTACAGTTTAAATTATGCCATTTAATATGCTCATCGAAGTGCCAGGGTTTCTGAAGTGCAAAATTAAGCATCCTAGTCTTACCCATGTTAACGAGCATTTTATTTCCAACAAACCACCTTTTCAATATTTTCAAATCGCTTTGAAAATTTTACAGCACTTTTAATTTTGTATTCCCTGCATATAGCAGAGTTGTTTCATCAGCAAATGTAAAAATGTGGTCCTTTATTCTTAAGGAACTAAGGTCATTTATCTAAATTATAAATAATATTGGGCCTAATACAGTATCCTGAGGAACTCCATACAACGCTGATCTCTCTGTGCTTTTATACCCATTCACTTAATATCTGAGTTATTCCAGATAAATAGCTATTGAACCACTTGCAGATATTTCCCCTTATCCATAATGCTTCCAGCTTTTATAATAAAATAGAATATGACACAGTATCAAACGCCTTAGTAATATCCAAAAATTATCCACATACATATTTTCCTTCATTGAGGTTTTTATACAAGTAACTGGTAAGCCGAAACAAGACTGGATTCGTTCCAAGACCATTCCTAAAGCCGTATTGAGTTTCTACAAGATACTTTATTTTGCCTAAATAATTAGTTAACATTGTAGCATTAATTTTTCAAAAACTTTTGATACCATCGGCAAAATCGCAAAAGGCCGATAACACTCACAGATCGAACTGTTACCGCCTTTAAAAATTAGCACAATCTGAGATTTTTTAAATTGACTGCGATATTCTCCTGTTGAAATTGATATATTAAACATATAAACCACCACTGGAGCAATCTGATTTTTATTTTTTTTTTTGGTATTTGAGTTCCAAGCTCATCATGCCATCTTGTCTGCATCTAATTGGCTGATAACATTCTCCACAGTATCGTGATCGACAGAAATAATTGCAAATGACTTCACCGTATACAGCAGGGTCTCTGCAGCAAGCAGCAGCAAGATCTTTCGTATTTTATGTATTGCTGCTCTTGCTCGACTTGCTTTGTAACAGCCCCAGTTACACCATCAAAATATTTAGAAAATGCTTCCGACACTTCTCTTCCCCTAAGATGGTTATGCCCTAGGCCATCGTTCAGAGTAATCTCCTTGAGCTTATATTGATCGTTTAGTTTTTATATTTATGATTGGTGGTTATGCCCGTATTGTTTTTTTTTGAGTCCCTACTCAGTAAGTGACTACACCTCAGTAAGCATGTCAAAATATTTCACTCCAGTAGCTAAGGTTTAATACCGATAAGTAATGTAATATGTTGATACTTTTTATTATATTTAAGAGTTAATGCAGTTTTAATCTACGATATAATATCCATCGTTATTGGCAAACGATCTATTCCCTTTTTGTAAAATGAGTGTGATTTTGTGAAATATATTCTTCGAGTGCAGTTTTGATAATTGTCGCAGTAAGAAGTCTTTTCCAGGAAGAAAATGTTCGATAAATCTAAAAAGGTGGTAATTTGACGGTACAGCATCAGAAAAATACAGTGGGTAACGAAGTACTTCCCAGCCTAACTGCTTTTAGTGTTATTTTTTGGGTAATTCTGGCACTATGTCTTGCGTTGTCATGAAGCAGAATAACATATTTTCGATTAATCAGCCTTGCACACTGTTGAGTCAAACCCATGTTTACTATATTAAGCTAAAGCACAATAATATTCAGCACTTATGGTTTCATTAGGATTCAGACCATCAAAGTGAATAATTCCTATAAAATTACACCATACTCACGCAGACATTATTTTAGGGTGAAGACTTGGTTTTGTAGTTTATCTGTTTGTCTTAGGTAGATCGTTGTGTAGAATCTACTTTTCATCTCCACTAACAATTTGTTGAAGAAATGGATTTCCGCCTAACATGGAAAAAAGTGCACTGCAGATGGTTATAGACTGAATTTTGACATAGCAAGCACATTCCTTCAATTTGTTCAGTCACTTTAAACACCATGAGATTGTGAACAATGAAGTTTTAAGCTATATGGATAATTCCTGGATAGTTTTTTTTGGATCAGCTTCAATTTCAGTCAACAACAGATCCATATCGAACTCAGTAGGTCTTATTATAATGTCGAAAAGATTGAAATCACCATCCTATTTTTTTTTTGTAAATTAACGTTGGCACATTATGCTATGCTATCGAAGTTTATAAAGCATACAATGGCTAATATAGAACTTATCCACACTTTGCTCTTCCATTCTTATATGGTTAACCTATTTTTTTTTCAAAATTTAACAATAAGCATACTAAATATCAATATATTTAACTAGAATATAGGTTACGTACGAAGTTATTCTCAGTATATGGTAATGTTTTTAAAATTTGAAAAAAACGACATTACTGATGGGTACACCTATTAATTATTTTAAGGTGTCCCTAATATAACACTGGTTTATAAAATTATATATATATATATATATATATATATATATATATATATATATATATATATATATATATATATATATATATATATATATATATGATACTGAGTTTTATACTACTATCCAAGACCGAGTTTTATATGCAAGGGTGGTAAAAGTACATCTTCAGAATTCACTAGAGATGTATTGTTAACATTCTTCTGTCCTGGAGAAAGTGACTTTATACAGGGTCGCTATTATATATGGAAACGGTCAAATATCTCGGAACGTTTTGAGATTTCTAAACGAAATTTCAACATCAGGAAATTTTTGCCACTTTATGGGTATATTTTCATTTTCTTTTCTTGTTGCATATTTGAAATCCAAGGCTAACTTGATTTTTTATAAATGACAATATTACTTGGATTTGGCATTGTAAAAGGTGTTTCGGTCTGTTTTAGGGTAAATATATTTTTCATTTAGTAAGCTATAAAACAACGAATGACAGATGAAATGTGTGATTACACTTGACGAGTGTTATTGTGACAATTTGTGAATTTCAAATTTCTCTCAATTTTTATATGGAAATAATATGAATTTAATTGAAAGAGAAATAATTGAAATATCAACCATTGTTGGATACGGTGACAGAAAACGCACTTATTTTGAAGTTAACGAATATTTAATGAAGTATTATATTTAATGAACACCCGAATAAAAATATCATTAAGTCAACAGTGTCAAAATCGGTGAAAAGATTCACTGATACAGGCAGCATTAAAATTCGTTCAAAAATAGGAGGACAAAAAACAAAAACTAATGACGAAAATTCTTTGAATGTTTTAATTGATGTAGTAGACGATGGTAAGGTTTCCGTAGAGATTTAAATCAAAAATTTAAATAAATAAGCAAAGTTTATAATCAAAAAATTTCCACTATATTTAAAATTGTATGTATGTTAATTGTTTCGACACACAGTGCCCTCGTCAGACACAAACTATACTAAACTAACAGTGAGAAAAGTAATTACAACCTAAAGTGTCCATCGACCTAATAATACCATAAAACATGATAGTCGGAAAATCATAATCAGATCTTTCTCTACTAGACTCAACGAATATAAAAGAAGTTATACTAAACAACAAAATAATTCTCATTTTGCTAACCACTTAATCTTAGAAAAGCATACTTTCAATGATAATTTTATAATGTTACATAATGAGAATAAATCCAAAAATTAAATCTTTTAGAGAGCCTAGAAATCAACAAAAGAAAAAATTTGGATATTTTGTTAAATGACCATCTAGACTTGAATAGTTCACCGTTATTAAACTTATATTGTCCTAGACGTTGACAATGACAAATGAAATGACGTTGAAATGACAAATGGATTTCCCCACTATCATGTTTTATGAAATTATTAGGTCGATGTACACTTTAGGCCTTTAGTTAGTTTAGTATAGTTAGCGTTTGAGGAGGGCACTGTGTGTCGAAACAATTGTCATACATACAATTTTAAATATAGTGGAAATTTTTTGATATTAATCTTTGCTTATTTACTTAAAATGAATTTCCATCATGTATCGGCTACCTCAGTTAAATTAGAAATTTAAATGTTTAAAATCTCCAAAATTTTCTAGGAGTATTTACTATATTCAATCTTTTCCAGAAGAAATTTCATATTTTCATAGGTTCTTCTTTCATATTAGAACCATGCGCTACAGGTACTAAAGGAAGTATGTTTCCGTTGTGTAGCAACACTGTTTTCAAACTAGTTTTTGATGGGTCAATGAACAATCCCCAGTAACTTGAATCGTAAATAAAATTTAACAGATACATTAGTGCTTGAATGTCATTACAATAGACCTAATCATCTGCTTCAGAAAAATAAGGTTTCAATTTATCGTCGCGATGGCGAAAATAGGACATTTTTGTACTGGGAGAAAGTAGATTCCAGCCTTTTAGATAGCCTTTAGATAAATGTAAATCACGTACCAAATAATTTAGGTCACCTTATGTCAATAAATATGGTTCTTTTGAAGTACCTGGTTCTTAAGTTGTTTTGCACTCTGTCTATAAGTTATCGTCTTGACTAGCAGCAGTTTCTTGAGTTTATAATGGATTTGGAGGTGTTGGCGCAGCTAATTCGGCAACACGTGGAATTGTTTTTTTTTGCAGATAACAGATCTGAATACTTTATGGTGTGGTTTGACTTAGTTGTGATATCCTTTATAGTAGTCAAACAAAAATAACAATCACTTACTTACACAATCACTTAGATCTGTTGGTTCCGTCCAAATCATTGGCATAGCAAAGGGTATATATCTAGATCCCTTAGCCCAACCCAGCAGAAGTCTCATACATGTTACACAGCAGATATGTGGGGCCCATAATTTGTCTTGATGGTGAACAGGAAAACCAAAGTAACTCAAATAATGTTTGGTTACTAATGGTGTAAAACTTCAACGCTGAGAGGTAAAAGTGAATTTTCCATACGTGGCATATTTACAGCCTTAGCGATTATCATTAAATTTAAATTTGTTGACTATGATAGCTCAATTCTTCTTTTAGTTTATGATATCTATCTAACTTCAGAAATGACTTTATTCGAATATAAATACGTATATGAGGTGAAGTTGAATATGTCATTACAAAATTTGTGTCACAAAAGCAGTGTTTACCGGTGTAATTTGGCAACCCACAATGCATTCTCTCAAAGAAATATCGGAAATTATTTATTTAAGCTGGTGTAAAAGGTGTGATTTTTGTGAAAATCTAATCAAAAATCTACATAATTGTCACGTAGGGTTTTGGCATCATCTGTTGACTATTTGTTTATAGTTGTTGGTTAGGTGAGTTGATATCAACTGCGATTTTTAAGATTGATAATAATATGAAATAAAGAGTTTGTCTCAAATTTTGTGTTCCCAAGTTTTTTTTTTGTATCGAATCTTTGAAAATAAATCTTTGAAAGGCCTACGGTGAGTCAGCTTTATCGAAAACACGAATGTATGAGTGAATATAAAGCATTCAAAGAATGCAGAGAAATAGTTAAATACTTACCGCGTTCTGATGAACATCAAACGTCTCCGATGAACCGAAACATCGATAAAGTGAAGAAAGTGGCAAATCGTCATTTAACCTTAAAAGAAAAGGCCCAGTCTGGTCATGTCTCACGAATTTATTTGTACCATTTAGTTGATATTTTGGCATGGTTTATTCCGAAAGAGCTGAATGTTTTTCAGAGCACCGTAAATGGGTTGCTGAAAATATGCTTAAACGAGCCAATTCAGATTTGACATTCATAAAAGGTATCATAATAGCTGACCAAACGGGGTTTATATACCAAGGCACAGGTTATTCATGTCGACCATCACAGATGAAGACCCAGTCGACCGCTAGAGATTGACGGCGAGGATGTGACCTGGCAGGATATGGTGAAGTATCTAAGAGTCACATTCGATAAGAGAATGACGTGGAAACAGCACACAAAAGCAGCATGGATTAAAGTTGATGTTGTAACGCAGATGATCAATCCTACGATATGCAGGAATAGCAAATTAGGGTTGAAACACAAGCTTCTAATAATCATGCCGTTAGTAAGAAGCGTCTTGATGTACGGATCGATCACAAAACAAACTAGTAAGAGGACTCTGGGCGTCCCATGGTTCATGAGAAACGACCAAATACACTGGGAGACAGGATGGGCTCCCTTACAGCAGTACATGCAAGAAAAGGCAGAAAATGTCTTCCTGAGGATTGCTGATCACACCAATCAAGAACTGAGACTACTGACGGACTATTGTCCGAACAAAATGGTGGTGGCAGAAAGCGTGGAAGGTCGAAACTTCAGTTGTTGGGGGACTAGGCTGACTGCGTCCAACGAGGTATCATTTCATAGTTTCTTTCTGCGTGGGATACACTACATGAGACTACCATGTCCTGCGCTTGGGAAAAATAAAGAAATTGCGGCAAAGTGAAATGAGTTTTTCTTTTAGGAACAGGATCTACAACAATATACGGTAGGTGTATGTAAGTAAAATGATATAAAGTTGAACCGCCTTAATTGAGTTAGGCAAATAACATACATAAAATAATATCTTAAGATTCATCCTCCTCTGTTTATTTGTCCTGTAGAAGAGAGTGATGCGAAGCGTTCTATCCAAAATCGTCGTCGCAGATCAAACTGCGGAAACACCAAAGAAGAGAAGACAATGGTGTGGCAGTGGCCCAGTATCACGGGAGATCATTGTACCATCTACCTGATGTGTAGTTTCGATATTTTTATTTAAACTCAATGAATGTTATCGACCAACCACCATACGCTAGATGGTGTAAAGTTCCGTGTGATTTTTTGTTCCCCTCAAACTCGCATTTTCCACTTTCAAGTCGTTTTGAGTCCATTGCATCCATAAAAAAAATCGCAGAGGCATCTGAAGGCCATGCCTAAAAGAGCACATAAGAAGTGTTTCGTCGACTGCATTAGCATATGTGATCGCATCATTGGAGCTTATTTTTTGGCAATAAAATCAAATTAGATGATTATAACTATATTTTGTGTTTTATGGAACTCTTCCTGGTTTTCGACATTTTTTACAGTTTCCATAATAAAAAAGAAACCATAACTGAAAAAATTCATGATCGTACTTTCGTTTAATGTAATTAAACTAATGTATCTATGTACAATGCATATATGTATTTATTGTAACTGTAATTTGACGCTGCTTGAAGACGATTAAACTTTCTGCCGTAATCTGAGTATTAAATATGGAACAATATAATTAACAACGTAAAAATATATTTATTTAGTTAAGTGTTTTCTATTGCTCATGCTGCTATAAAATTTAAAACAAATAGCCTCCGTGATTAGACTGAAAGGAAGCCAAACTAGGAAAAATTGACCGAGTTTTTATTTTGACCTTAAATACTATAATTTTGTTAGTCGAATCGCCCAATTCTATATCAATTTAGAGTGAAAGTTATTAAAATAAAAAGAGCAGTTATAATTGAATTTTTGAATAAAAAAAATATTATCGATTTATTTACTTTATCTTAAAACTTTATCATAAATAATATCGATAATCGATGCAAAAAACTTAAAAAAAAATGTTTCCAATTAATTATAAATGAATTCAAATATATACAATTTAAAATAAAATTACGTGACTACGAAAGCGCCACAACTGGCTGTCATGTTTGTGACGTCATTATGTTAAAGTGTTTTCACTTAAGTATTGTCGACGGCTTTTACCTGTGTATATGGTGTCAAAATTATTGAAGTTTAGCGCAAAAAAAATATTGATGGTTACTTTTAATTCAGTAATGTGTAACAAAGATTGTACATTTTCTTTCATTTCCTCCAGCTCGTTTACTACTACGTTAATAATCTTCATTCTGGCGATGACTCGCGGACGTTTATTAACACTTTGGCTCAACATTACTCATAAATCATCAGACCCTTTGCTTTGGTAATTTTTTTCCAAAGATTCAAACTTATTCCAGCTTTTGCTAATTTAGTAATCATATTAGCAGAAATACCATACTGCTGTTTGTTTGAACCACTTACTCTTTTTAAACATTTAAAGATTTTTTAAATTCGTTAATTTTTCTTTTTTACTTTTTGAATTCAAAATACGGCTAACTGTAACTCCAGCATTGAGTAATTCTGTAGAAAAATATGATCCTTAATGAATCCAAAAATAAATCTTTATGACTGAGGAGTTGTAAAATTTCAACTTGGAATTCTTTTAATAGCTGGTCCTACTAATCTTTCGTACAGTTTGATTAAACTATGATGAATTGTAGGTATATTCAGTTTAGATAGAACTGTATTTAATTGAGTTTCTCCAATACCACCATCTAACATCACTGTAACCATAATATAAGAATTTTCATCATTTTTCCATACTTAACCAAAAATGTTTACGTATCAACCAAAAATGTTTACGTATCAAGAGCTAATTTAAAATTCATGTGATATTTTGATTTTAAAGAAGGATCATTGTTATTATCACTTGTAGATGTTTTCACTTCATAAATTTCTTCGCATTTTTGACAATTTTATATGAAATACACTAGCAATACCAATAATATCTTCTTCGATGAGGAAACGAAAAGATAGGTATAGAAAAGGTATATCGCATTTTTTAAATAGCTTGACTTGAACAAGTTTTTCAAAATCAACTAATCGCCGTCCTCTTGTTGATTTAATATTTACTTTTTGCATTCTGAATGTTTTTTTTTCATACTATCACTAATATTTTTTCCATCTTGTATTCTTTTTTGCAAACCGCCCGTTGTGCCTGAATTGCTCTTGTTAATCACTTATTTTTAACAATAATTATTAGGGTTATAACCCCAATAGCACACACAAAGGTGATAGATAGGTGTTGCTAGATGTATTCCATGCAAATAAATACGGAAATCAGATGATTTTTTTCTTAAATAATTATATAATTCACTTTAGCGAACTTAAATGGTCTTAAATAACCTATACATTAAATTTCTAATTTATACTTACTTTAAATACTAAATTTACTATATTTATACAATTATTTTTTTATTTTTAAAATAAAAAAAATCAAGATTTTATTTTGACTCATTGTAGTACGCGTACAACCTTAACATTGTCATCTACTGAATAGTTTTGACCTCCTAGATAGTTCTTAAAGCATAAAATAGGTGGTAATTCGAGGTGTTATAGGAGTATATATATATATATATATATATATATATATATATATATATATATATATATATATATATATATATATATATATATATATATATATATATATATATATACCACCTACTTTTCTGTAACAAAAGAAGAGGGTTCTTCTGTTAGTATCTGGTCTCCACATTGTCATTTTCTTTACTATTTTGTTGTCTTCCATTCTTCGTATGATGATTCTTCCATTCTTCTTCCGAGGGTGTTAAGTCTGGCAAATAAAGAGGATATTACGGTACATTGACACCTAATTTGTCTTGATGAAAAATTATTTTCTTCTTTACTAAAATTCGTTTAAGTCTCGCATAGTATTCGTTTGTAATAGTTTGGCATTTTCGATATTAATAGGTCAGAAAAAATCTCTTTTATTCCAATAAATTAAAGCGATTACAATTTCTGCAAATAGGACAACCATTGATTTCTATGACTGAGGAGAATCACCGACACCGAACAATGTTTAGGTTATCGTTTTATTTTCAGTGTATAATAATTGTCCCCTTGTTCCATCTGTGGCAATTTGCATACGCAACAATATTTGAAAAACAAAGAGCAATTAGCCACCCGCTTACAGAACAGCTTCTTCGTGGGCAACTTTTCATTCAAAATTTTCAGTGCGCTTTCTTTGAAGTTATTTATAGTATTTTTTATTAAAACCATTTTTAGTACAATGCCTTGTATTATTTTTAACAATGTTTAGTGTAGTGGTCGATTTTGATTTTTCACTATGGGATACTGCAGGCTTGTACAATCATATTCGAATCCATTTATCAACAATGGAAAATAAAGCAACTGAGTCCTGCAGTCTTTCAGCCTATCCTTCATCTCGTTATGCCAATTGCTGATATGCCTTTTAAGAAGTATCTAATGACAGAACGTTTCTCACTATCCATCTCGTTAAAAACTCTAAAACTATTTTTTTAATAATGTCACTTATAATTAATCCAGCTTTTTTTTGTGTTCGTGAATGAGAGTGAGAATGACGATCAATCGTCGCTGCGTGTTTGCGCATCTGCTCCCAGCATACTTTGCGCGCGTTTAGGCGTCATTTCCAGCCGTATCGCCTCTCTGAGTGCTGAGCTGTAGAAGTTTATAATGTTTAAGAAAATTGAGTCGAGAATACGATCTGTAATTCAATTTTTGAGTGCAAGAAATATGGCAGCAACGCAAATTCACCGTCAGATTTGTGAGGTTTACGGTGATAATGCTATAAGTGACAGTAAAGTTCGAAGGTGAGTGAGAATGATCAAGAACGGGTGAGTTAATGTGAATAATGAGCCACGCCCTGGGCGATCTCTGTTTTCTGAAGATTTGGTTTGTGAAGGACGATACCCGATTTCAAAATTATGGAGTGAATTTCCATAAGTTTCAAGATCATTTTTGTACATCATTGTTTCGGAAAAAAAACTGAATTATTGAAAATTGTGTTCCCGGTGGATTTCAAGACTGCTTTCTGACGATTACAAAACAAAGAGATTGGGCTTTATCATTTTTGACTCGATATAATCAAGAAGGAGATGAATTGTTAGATCACATCGTTACAGGAGATGAGACTTGGGTGTCTCACACAACTCCAGACCTTGCATCCAGTGATTTTCACTTGTTTCGGTACTTAAAGGAGTTCCTTGGTGGTCAACGGTTCAACATCAACGAAGAAGTTAAAATTGCAGTTATGGATTGGGCTTCTTCACATGCGGCAGATTTCTTTGACCTCGGAATTCAAAAACTTGTTGAGCGGTATGACAAATGTTTAAATAAAAATGGAAATTATGTAGAAAAGTAGATAAAGTATGTAGAATATGGAAAATATATATTTTAATGATATTTATAGTATGTTTCTTCTTTTATAAACATTTTTATTAAACCATATTTTATAAATTTCATAAAAATACTGAATAGGAGAAATATTGATAGAAAATCAGTTCGAGCAATAAAATATAACGTTTAAAGTAATTAAAGAAATCAATATCCATAAATGAAGTTTATATTACAAATGGTATTAAAAAGTAAATAGTACATTTTTGTAATTGAAATTAACATAATAAGTGTATTAAATAGGATTATGTGAGTTGGGGTAAATACCAGTACATTTTTTAAAGATTTGTTTTCGATATTGAATTACTAGTAACCTGTTGGTAAGTGCATGGAAAAAGCAAATATGGCGGTGCGGTTGCAAATATGACTGCAATTCTTAAAAGTAACTTCCTTTCTAGTTAGGTTCCCTGAAAAAAGCGAATTTTGCGTGCTAAAACAACAACGCAAACCGCAGACAATTTGAAAAACTATTAACAGAAACTCTGCTCTATCGCATTTCATGTCGCATAGGTCATTTACCAAGTTTCGATGTGGTCAAACCAGTACGAGTGACACTCCGAGCTCAGGGCGCCCCGTTGATGTCACTAATGAGGAAATAGTTAAAATCCATATGATATCATCATGGTCGATCGCAGAATGAAGGTTAGAGATATTGTTGCGATGATAAACATATCGAACGAATGCATACGAAATAACCTACACGAACAATTGGACATGCGAAAACTTTCAGCGCCATGTAAACCACGGACCCGAGTGACCACTTCACAGCGGTGTTTGGACCAAATGAATAATATTTAACACCATAATTTATTTCCATTTAAGTTATTGCAATTCTTTATTGTATAGGTCGTCATAAAAATCAAATAAATAGACTGCAACTTTTACAAAATAAAGCTATATGAATTACTTTGAATTGTAACAGGTATACACCAACAGATCTAATGTTGCGTTTTTTGGGTTCGTTTTCTATGACAGAGTATTGTGGTTTATGGTTTTTGAATAAAAAATAACTTAGTGCGTGTATATCTTGAAAGCTACTTATTAGAGGGATCATCTTATAATATTCGTTGAAAGGAAAATTTCTATATTAACTTTCAATGTAGCACCGATATGCAAAAAGCTCATGGGAATAGTATTCAACTTTTTAATGATCTACCAGCCAAACTAAAAAGTGTATTTAGTCTGAAACTACTAAAGTGTAAATACAATTCGTAAAGTTTATTTAGAAAGCTATATTTTGTATATTTGGTTTTGGATAAAGTGAATAGAATAAGATGGATTTTTGAACAAAACATTTGTGTATATATATATATATATATATATATATATATATATATATATATATATATATATATATATATATATATATATATATATATATATATATATATATATATATATATATATTATAAGTATTTTTCTGGCCGTTTAATATTATTATTTTTTTGTTTTTTTTTGGATTTTCGGTCAATTGTATTTTTAAAATTATTAACTTTAAATTAAACAAAAAATATCATATTCGAGGTAAAAAACTTTTAAAGAATTAACTATTTTATATATATATATATATATATATATATATATATATATATATATATATATATATATATATATATATATATATATATATAAATGTGGCGGTTAATGATTACTAATATTTCCTTTAAAAAAAAAACCCTTTAATTTGGGAGATAGGTAAAATATGGTTTATTCAAAGTACGTGTCATCGCTAGCTGCATTTTTCCCATCTCTCTAGTAATTTGTTGATACTCTCATCAACCAATTTTTCAGCATCTCCGTAAATGTTAAAGTGTTTCATGGAAAGTGCGTGAGATATCGATAAAAATAAATAATTGTCGGAAGAGGCTTTAGGGCAAGACTTCCCAGCTAAGTGCACAAATTGTATCTCTGGCCGCGTTCACTGTGTGCGATGGGGCGTTATCGTGCTACAAAATCACTTTTCCATATCTTGCAGCCCATTCAGGTCGCTTTTCGATGAATGCATGCTTCAAATTGATCATTTGTGGACGGTAGCGAACGTTATTAACTGCTTCACCTGGTTTCAGAAGCTCATAGTACAAGATACTGTTCTGATCCCACCAAATGCACAGCATTGTCTTCTTTTGAAAGCGATTCGGTCTTGCGGTCGATGTTGATTGGTGTAGTGGGTCAAGTCCTGATTTTCTACGTTTTAAGTTCTCGAAATTAATCCATTTTCGTCCCCAGTTACGATCCGATACCAAAAAGTGTTTGTTTCCTGCCGAGAAAGCAAAACTTCGCACACAGTTTTTCGCTTTACCACATGTCTGTCGTTCAGTTGATGTGGTACCCATTTTCCTGGCTTCTAGGTCTTTCCCCTTGGTATGCAAACATGCATGGATCGCAAATGGTTCGGTGACCAACATTTAACCTCTCTGCCATTTTTGTTGAGTTTGCATATCGTTTTCTTTCAACAATGCTTGCAATTCGGCATCACCAAAAAAGTTAATTACAAAAAGGGTTAAAAACTTAAGGGTTTCCGCGAAAAAAATTGGCAAGTTATTAAATCACCAATCGAAAAGCTAAAAGATTTGGAAAATAATAATTGGTTATAATTTAATGAATAAACTACCAATAAAGTATTGAACATTGGTATAACATTTTTTTTTGTAATGAAAGTGGCAATGCCGTATTGACTAACTGAAATGATTATAAAAATAAATAATAAGAATAAATGACTATGAAAAGATTACTTTTTATTTTCAAATAATACCTTAAGAGGATGATGAAACACAATCTGAATATTCCTAACAATTGGCAAAGTCGCCACCAACTGGAAAAATAATAATTTGAATTAGAAAACAACGAATGAAACAATCAACTTAATGAAATAGAAAAAGATTTCCAAAAAAATAACACCTGGAATTTTTACAAAATATTTAAAACTAAATTAACAGGCTATCAACCTCAAAGTCTTTGCTTCCAAAAGGAAAACGGATAAATAGCTCTAAATAACCAAGACAATTGCAAAGAACTTGCGAAATATTTTAAACAACTATTAAACTCTCCTGAGCCCTTAAACAGATCACCAACACTAAACCCTAAACAAACAAACCCAGATTCATTACCACCGAATAAAGATGAAATAATTAGGGTAATCAAGCGACTAAAAAATAATAAAGCTTCTCAGGAATCTCAATGTCTACTAGACAGAGCGCAGGGACAGTAAGAGCCTAAAATTGGTGATTATCAAGCAGGTTTTCGACCGGGCAGATCCTGCACTGAACAGATTCTGAATCTAAAGTTGATCTTAAGACATCAAAAACTGTACAATAAAAATCTCGTCAGTATATTTGTGGATTTCAAAAAAGTATATGATTCTATTGACCGCAAATCTTTATTCCAAATGTTGAAAGAACAAGGACTAGATTTGAAAATGCTGGCAATTATTAAAGCAACACTAACTAACACAAGGTCAAAAGTTAAATTCATGGGTGACATCCCAGAGCCCTTCGAAATTAAAACTGGAGTGAGACAAGGGGATGGACTCCCGCCACTCTTATTTAACTGTGTTCTAGAAAAAGTAATACAGGAGTGGCGTGAAAAAAAGTCGGTCCTGAACCAACCGATTAAACTGGGGAGAACGAACATCAAAATTGATTGTCTGGCGTTTGCTGATGATCTAGCAATTTTGGCTGAAGATATATTAACGGCACAAAAACAGATTGAAATCCTAAAAGAAACAGCAGAAAAGGTAGGAATTTCCTTTGAAATACACATTACCATGACCTGCAACAGACTAAGAACACCATTTGTAACAATAAAATATGCTAACATCAGACGACATCAGTCTCTCAATTCAAATATTTGGGTGAAATAATCATGGAAAACGGGTTGGAAAAAAGCGGCTAATAAGGGTAGATGTAAAAAAATAGAAACTGCATTGAGACTTACACAAAATATTTACAACAAAAAATGCATATCTAAAGACACAAAAATGAGATATTACAGGCAGAAACGCTCATTTTGAATACAAAGAGAGAAAAAAAAATCTTAGGGCCCAAACAAATAAATAGCGAAGCACCGACTTCGAGAAAACCAAGAAATCAAACAATACACAGATATACATAGCGATATGAGAAAAAGAAAA
Organism: Cosmopolites sordidus; assembly: GCA_031761425.1. Taxonomy (NCBI): domain Eukaryota; kingdom Metazoa; phylum Arthropoda; class Insecta; order Coleoptera; family Curculionidae; genus Cosmopolites; species Cosmopolites sordidus. The sequence goes on along the minus strand of JARFXV010001081.1, from coordinate 575,748 downwards.
CTTCAGTTTTACGGACACATAAAACGGATCAATCCGAGTAGGCTAACTAGACAAATAGTTGAATTTTATGAAAATAGGAGTAGAGCTAAAGTAGATATAATTAAATGGATTGTTGCAATTAAAGAGGACCTAAAATCAGCAAATATTACTCAAAGTAAAATTCAGAATAGAGGCTGTTTCAGACACAAGGTTAACGTTTGGGAGACTGGCCAGAGATAAAAATGTAGGAAGACTGGAACAACTGATGAAAGGAAAACAACTCATAGCGAAAGAATGAAATCAGTATGGGTGCAAAGGAAGGCTAACAACAACAAACACCTCTAACTGTACTTCGCGTGGCCCATATGTGAATAATAATAATCATTTTTTCTGCGAAAATTTTGGATACATGTTTTAAAGAAACTTTTTGTTCAAAATAATGTACATATAACTACTTAATTTATTCAAAATAATGTATATATATATATATATATATATATATATATATATATATATATATATATATATATATATATATATATATATATATATATATATATTTATATATAAACAGTTTATAAATTTGCTCCAGTCTTTTCTGTTCGTGTTATATTTGGGGCTTTGTTGTGTTATGTATATTTTTCCTCTGATTTTTCCCAAAGCTATATTTCTCTTAGGCTTTCTCGTTTCTTTTTGTCTAGTTGTCGTTGTTTTATGTATGAGGGTTGCTATTTATGTATTCGGAATTGGCAACAAAGGTGTTGATAGGCGCCATCTGACACAGACATCGTAAATTTTGACATTGTTGACTGTATACGTACCAGAATGTTTTGTCATACGGGCGTTATTCGTGTTGTTTAGTGACTTGACAATTTCATCTCAGTTAAAAAATGGAATTAATTCGTGAAAATTTTCGTGCGATGATTTACTACGACTTTCGACGTGGATTATCTCAACAACAGTGCATCGATCGACTTACTTGGATTTGTGCTGATGAAGCACCATCTAAAACCACTGCATGTCACTTGTTAAGTTAATTCAATCGTGGCCGTTGTTCGCTCACGAATTTAGACAAGGTCGTCCAAAATCGGTTGTTGTGCCTGATATAGCAAGATCGTCATGTGACATACCGTAAGATTGAGGCATCCCTGGGCATTAGTAAGATTTACACACAAAATTTTATATGAACAGTTAGCCGTGAAAAAAAATGTGTGCGTTGGATTCCGCATAATTTGAGAATCGCTCAAAAAAAACTCGCCTCGATTGGTACAGATAAGAAATGCTCAACAAATACAATCGTGGTGCGTCAAAAGTCTTATCTACACAAGTGACGAATCTGGAATATATGCGCATGACTTGCGCAAGCCTTGTATTTCTCTAAACTTTCCCATCTTCTTAGTTTCTCATTCCTGTTCCCCGTTCTCTTGTGAAGTATTTCATCACTATCGCCTGCAACTTTTTTATTTCGCATCACTATGTAAGAATTGTTCATACGGCTTTATATATCACTATTTTTGTTTGATGTGCTATTTCTTTTTTGTTCAAAAATCCTTTACTTATGGCATAATACATTTTATTTGATTTTTCCCTTCTATTGTTGAGGTCCATTTCGTGTTTTCCCCTCAACTGTCCCTACAATGCTCCATGCAAATCTTCAATTGTTCGAAACAGTGCTGGAAGTCTTGTTCTGTCATCTCCTTCAGAACGCGTGCCGCTTTCTCTTTCACAGCTTGAACGGACTCAAATAGTGTTCCTTTTAATGCAGATTTCACCTTAGGGAACATATAAAAGTCGCACGGCACAAGATCTTTCGAGTAAGGTGGATGATTTAACACTGGGATGCTGTAGTTGACTAGAAACCTCTTGAGAGACAATGCGGAATGAGCCACCGCATTGTCTTGGTGGAGAATCCATGAATTGTTCTTCAACAATTCGGGTCGTTTTTTCCTTATTCTTTCCGGAGTTCAGCAAGAACGTGAAGGTAGTAATGTTCGTTAATAGTTTGACCTTCAGAAATGCAGTGAAGGTTAACAATCCCATGAATATCGAAAAAAAACTCAATATTATCAATATTACTTTGAATTTTGATTTGCTCATTCGAGCTTTTTTGCCTCGCGGTGAATTTGGGCTCTTCGTTTCAGGATCATAAGTAAAAAAACACGATTCGTCACATGTTATTATCCTTTTCAATAAGTTTGGGTCATTTTCTATGACATTCAAAGTGTCAGTACAAACATTTTTGCGAGTTTGTTGTTCAAACGTGAGAAATTTAGGATCTATTTTGGCAAGCACTTTTTGCATGCTAAAATTGTTATGTAAAATTTGCCGTACGCATTCTTTGTCAATTCCTCCAGTTAACCAGATATCCAGAACCTACAGTTTCAGCAATCGCACGAATACGTAACCGACGGTCAGATCGAACCAGATTACCAATTTTTTCGATATTGTCATCTGTTTTTGACGTGGAACACCACCCGGGTGTGGATCATCTTTAACATCTTCTCGGTCATCTTGAAAACGCTTAAACCACTAAAAAACACGTGCACGCGATAAACATTCATTGTCATCTTTATACACTCATCATGTCATCACATACACTTCTTTCAATAAATTTTTAATTTCTTTTCAATAAGTTTTAAGTGAATTTTGCAACAATTCATTGCTCTATTGTTACACTTAACATTTTTCCAGTGAAACAAAAAACAACTCTAATACGAACGAAGGCTACAGTTTATACGGATTTGTTTACAGAATCCAGATATATTATTGCATTCAAAAGAGAAGGTTTCACGCTAAACAGCTCTTGGTCGCCGGCGCTTGGCGCATGCGTACTTCTGTAGCAGCGTCAGTCCCCTTATTTAATAGCCACACCTCGCATAACACCCAAATATTGGAACTTATCAACTTGATATATTTGGATTTTCATCCATCTTTCTTTATTCTTTTATAATGACTATCACTTTAGTATTTTTCCGTATTAATCTTCATTTCATATTGTAAGGCTATCTTGTAAATTTCTTTTATTCCTTGCCATGATCATTACATCACCGGCAATGCTGCATTCCGTGATTTTTATTCTCTCTATCATCCTATGAATATATATATATATATATATATATATATATATATATATATATATATATATATATATATATATATATATATATATTTATTTATATATATCCTATGTGTATTGGTTTTGCTGTTTGCTTCTTTAATTATTAGATGCATAAATATCCTACTGTTTGGAGAAATATAAATAAACTTATTCTTTATTATTATAATTTCAAGATCATGTTAACGGTTTTCTAGTATCAAAAAAAGAATTTTAATCGATAAATTAATTGGTAGCTGTTGTTTTTTACTAATTCGCTTACTTAATGTATGTATAATTTAAGAATATTTTTTTATTCTGAAAAGGCTTTTTAACAAACATATCAATTATCGGTTATTTACCTTTGAAAATAAACTTTTCCATTATGAACATATTGAATCAGTGTTATTTTAGTTACAACCAAACTGCTACGTCATTTTACTACGCTTTAATCGTCTACTGTTTCTTTTTTTTTTCTTCCCAAGAACCTTGAAACATAGAATCATAGTGAATGGCGAACTCATTCATGGGCGGCCAGATTTCTACCAGAAGCAACTATATTTTTATTCGTTTTTTTTTGGGTGAAGGAAAATTATATAATAAATTAAAAAGAACATTATGCAAATCGTCACGTGCGTTGTTGCCTTGATTAAAACCTATTTCCGGTTTTAGCTCTTATACCGATATTATTTTCTCCTACTACATCAAAAATACAATAAAAACTTTGCTACCTGATATATTTATATATGATTATTTTTAGCTTTTTGATGAACTATGAAAAATGATGATTAAATACTTTAAAACAAATCATTTATCGTTAATGAATTAAAATGTCACCATTGATTTAAATAAATTGTTTATTTTAACTGAAAAAATGGTTACTTTAAATATAAAACAATGAAATTTGCTGAATAATTCTTCATTGGAACCTTCACTTTCCTTAACTTTTCGACGCGCGTTTCTCTAACTGTGCATGTTAGAACATTAATAATAATAATAATAATTAGCAGTATCAATCTCAGATTGAATCATCTCCTGATGATGATACATGGTTAGCGAAACGCTCGCTGAGACGTTAAATATAGTGCTTTAGTGTTTAGTGGTAAATCCCTTCGAGTTTAATTTGGCTGATTGATAATACGTGATTGCATAAAATATTTAATACAGACCGAGAATAGATCTGTAAGTACCGCTTTAACTTCTCTTTCTTTATCAAAATGGTTACGAATGCCATTTTACAAAATCCGTGTGTCAATTCTTCTCTTGGAACCTTCTCGACGCGCGTTTCGGTAATCATGTTAGTACTATCAAGAGATGATTTAATTTCTAAAACTAAACTGTTCCATTTATATGACAACCGTACATAATGAAGCATGTCATCATGAACGCGATGATGTTTAAATGTTAGGTCCTTTGCCTCGGTTCATGGTGTTGAATACTTTTCTATGCATCTAAAGCCCTATCGTTATTTACACTTTTAACAAGTCTTAAATTACTAATATTTATATTATAGTTATGCTGGAGTGCATATTGGGCACAATATTTCTCATTTTTCCTATATCTAATATGGGCAATATGTTTTTAATTAATGCTTTAATTCCGATTAATATGGATCTTTCAGTTTGCCAAATATACCTTTGATCATAATTTTGACAACTAACTCTTGTTATCCAGTTAACCGATTTCAAAGTGACGGTTAGAGAGCTTGTTGAGATGATAAACATCTCGGACGAACGCGTACGGAACGTCCAGTATGAACATTTTGGAATAACAAAGCTATTAGCACGATAGGTACCACGTTTATTCATTGTGGATCAAAAAGAAATGAATCACTTCGCAGAGGTGTTTAGATATATATAAGCAAACCTGAAGGAGTTTCTGTGGTGATTCGTGAATGCTGATAAAGTTTGAATTCATCAGTACACAGTAGAACAGTCAAAACAGAAAAAATGCTAAGACGCTCCTATTAGCCGAAAAGATCACAGCAACTGTCTTCTGGGAGTCCAAGACATTATCTTCATCGACTATTGGGAAAAAAAGACAATAACAGAAGAGTGATATACTGCATTATTATTAAATTTCAAGAAGAGTCAATAAAAAAAAAAACCGCCCTCATCTGATAGTTGTTTTAGTTGTTTTACCACGATAATAATCTCGATAATATACAGGGTGATTCAGGGGCAAAATGTTAATATTTCCGCTAGATATTCAGAGACTAAAAATGAATATAAAAGTTTCTATAAACATGGGTCCCATTCTGAACTGTTATAGATATACAGGGGTAAACATATTTATGTATGGCAAATGTAATAAAGAGTGAGAAAATCTACCTCTACTTATTTTTCTGGTACCCTTGTTTATACCAGTTAATTATTAGTTTGTCTCTAACAAATTGTTTTAAAGTTATATCATTGATTTCATTATGCATTCGTTATTCTCTCAAGCGAATATGCTGATATATTATTTGTTTATGGGCTTTTGAAACATAAGCTCAAATCGCGCAGTCTCCGAATATCAGCATCGTTTCCCGAATCGGATACGGAGACTGCCAGGTAGAAGAGCTTTAAATCAAGTTTTTATCCATCGTGGATAATTTGGTATGTTTTTCCAAGTGCGTGAATTATATCTGAATGATAAGAGAAACTTGATCCTAAACAAGACGAGGAAATCCTTGACATCGTTGAAAATGATCCACGCGTAAGTTCAAGGCGGATTGCAGATATCTGCCAAATGACGCAATCGTCTGCTTGGAGGACTCTTCACATGAATTGTTTATACCCATTTCATTTACCACCGATGCAACATTTGTAGGATGATTATTTTCAATGATAAATTCAAATCGGAGATAATACAAATATGTTCGTTCATAGATGAAGCGCAGTTCGCTCGTGATCCCTCACGCTACGGCTGAAAACCCTCACGCTACGGCTGAACATCGATTTAGCATTAATATGTGGTATGGTATACTAAAAAATTAATTAATTGGACTATTCATATTCGACGGTCATCTCATATGAGAAACTCATCTAAATTTTCTCAGAATCATTCGTAAAACCTGTTAGAAAATAAAATGTCTCACTTAATGTACGACACGAATGTAACGACACTTAATGTAACTTACAACACGATGGAGCCCCTGCACACTATAGCTTACAAGTGAGAAATTTCTGAAACAACAACGTCCCAAACCGATGCAATGGACGAGGTGGTTCGCACAATTGGCCAGCTAGATCACCAGACTTAAATCCTCTGAATTATGGTCTTTAAGGGTAGATTAAATCTTTGGTTCAACTAAACTACTTTTGGTATTCAACAATTTCAAAACAACTACTTTTGGTATTCAACTAAAGTAGACACCAGACATGCATTACTCGACCGGATAGTAAATACAGCAGCAGCTATAAGGAACAGACCCGAATTCATTCACAGAGCAACCGAGCTATTCATAAGAGAGCTGATAAGTGTTACACTACAAAGTGTATAACTATTTATTATAAAAGTAATATTAAATAAATCTTAAAACATTTTAATGTTTGTTTACCCCTGTATCTCTGTAAGTTGAGAGTACAACCCATGTTTATAGAAATTTTTATGTTCATTTTCGGTCCCTGAATATTTAGCTGAAATATTGACATTTCCTCCTGAATCACCATATATATATATATATATATATATATATATATATATATATATATATATATATATATATATATATATATATATATATATACACATATATATATATATATATATATATATATATATATATATATATATATATATATATACATATATATATATATATATATATATTTTTTTATTTTTTTTTTTTCTTGGACTACGTTCAATGAGACAGCAGTAGCTGGGTATCATCACATACCCAACCGTTCCACAATCTCATGTGGAATACACAATAATCTGCGTCTCCGCCTAAATGAACACTTTTGCTGGTTGCTTGACCGGAAGGAGCCCCACCTATCCCTTCAACCCGATGACATATGTTTCATATGTCGATAGGATCGCCCCATTCTTGATGGTATGGTATATGTCGGCACCTTGAAGAGTCTAAACCTCGAGAGACGAAACATAGAGCCTCGAGAGTAGCGAACACCTTGGTTTCCAGATCCTTCCGACTGACATTACCAGATACACGAAGCGAGGAACTACCAAAAATGTTCACAGCCCTTAGACAAAATGGATATTCAGAAAATTGTATCAGGAGGGCTATTCGCCGTCAGGAAACACAAACACGAAAAACAATAGAAGATCATGAACCAAATACACTAAAGGTCCTGCTAAAGGAATCACATATAGGATAGGCAGACTACTAAGGAAACATAAGATCAGAACAGCCTACAAGCCGCACAAAACTGTTGCAAATATCCTTAAAAAACCCCAAGGACAAAATTACACTGGAAAATCATGGGGTATCTAGTATATCTTGCTCCGACTGCAACAGAGTATACACAGGACAAACAAACAGATGAATATCGACCAGAATACAAGAACATAAAAACGACTTAAAAAACAAACAAACCACTTCCGCACTGTTCCAGCACCATCTACAAACAGGATATAAAATGAATTTTGAAGGAGCCAAAGAAATAGCGAATATTGAAAGCTACAAGGCCCGAACAATCAGAGAAGCCCTTGAAATAGAAGAAAGAGGTGAGCTAAATACGCGAAACGACGCTCGCAACATTCCAAAAGTATGGAAATTCCGTTCTAAAAAAAGAAGACGATCACAAAAGGTTCGGCTACCAACCTCTCTGCTATTTGTTACTGAGTTTGCATATCTTTTCTTTTTCCAACAATGCTTGCAATTCGACATCTACAATGTTTTCGTTCTTTGTCTTTCAAGTCGAAATTACCTCTTTTAAATCATCTAAGCCAACGCCCACAAACAATGGGACTTTGTCATCGTAAGTTTCCACAAGAAATTAGACTGTGACCAGCGCGATCTCTTAAAAAATATATTACCCACCATACTTGGTATATATAGACTAGATATATCTGACCAAAACACATGAACAATTATTATTTGGACATTTCAGGACATTCTGCAAGCTGCGTATTCGAATATAGCCCCGTACACCTTTTTTTATTTTATTTTTTTCGATTAAAAATATTCCAAATCGATATATCAACAATATAAATAATCAGTTATAAGTATTGAAAGCTACAACTGAAATCGATTACAAAATATATTTCAAGAATTGGAAAAATCGTTGGAATATTTATATTGAATCGGAAAGGAAAAGTATAAATTTGGATAAATAAATTTATATTTCACGACTTCGTTATTTTAATGGATCAGTTATGTTTATACTATAAGGGCGACTAGTTCGAAATTCCCTTAATAACATCTTATTAGTGATACAAACTATCGTTATCAACATTTACAATTTTGCGTTAATTAATAAGGTTTTTTAACTAAAAATATTTTCTTTCCATAATTTATTTCCAGCCTGTATACCTTTTAGTAAAATAACAATGCCTACAAAGTGTAGATAACAAAGCAGAAATATAACAGTTAAGTATTAGGTTAATTACCTGTTGAAATAGCTTTAATCTACTTCTAAAACACTATACTTAAAAGGTTTATAAAAACTATACTATGTGTCAGATATCAACTAATTTAACACATGTTCGTTAAATTATCACTTCTAAGCAATTAACATTTCAAACTGACTTTCAATTAAGCATGTATAAAAGTTTTTATATATAAAGTACTGTAGTTTAAATTTTAAACAGTTTTTTCTCATAATGTCAATATTAGACAACTGGTAGTTGTGGCGTAATATTAAAAATAATAATTGGATTTTTAAACTTTTTTTTGTCATAAATGGAAATATTATATATAAGTTTTATAACAAAATTATTTTTAAATGTTCTCCTTATAATTAAAAAGTTATATCAAATTGAAAATACATTTTTAAACCTAGTACCGATGACGCGCCGACAGTTCCTGAAAAACACCCGAACGTATGTGATCTCACAATAGCAACGAAGGCCAATATCGGGTCAGCTCGGAACAATTCGGAAGTTACACCGAAATTTTCTCGCGCTCTTACCGAAAAGATTCGGAGTCTCGGGCAAATTGAACAATTTATTGATCTTAGTTATTGTTCTATAGGTATAACCTATATCTTTGATTGCATTTGTTGGTTTGCTAACGATTTGAAAATATACTTGCTTTTAGTTCTTATTTAGGCTTTCGGTGCTGTTTTCGACATTATACTTATATATTTACATAAAATATGGAGGCTGAAAGGTAAGTTCAAAATGAAATATTGAAATTAGATTAGGGTTCCTTTTGTTTTTTGCGTTCGATTTTATAGCTAAGAGTAGTAACAATGAGAAAGCCCTACAGGATCGTCTATTTTGTAGGATACGAATAATAATATTCAATAAAGCGCGAATAGACAAGAACAAAATTCGACTACCAAATTGGAAGGTAATCGTATATAAAAAGTCTTATTCTTACGGAAGTTTTACATGATAATCTAATTTGTAGATGGTCAAAGAGTACTGAAATTTGTGTAATCATTTGGATGCACATCAACTAGATAAATTAAGGACTGGCAAAGCAGTTTTCCATGGAATAAAAACAAACATCTGAAGGAGTAAGTAAAAAAAAGAGAAGTAGAAAAGTAAATCTACTATCCAAACAAAAAGTAAAAAAATGGTATATTTCTATTTTAATAAAACAAAATAGTTCAAATATTTAGTATTTTTCAGGATTTTAGTACATTTCATCTATTGATTGAACATATTCATTTGATAGGGTATGTTTAAACATAGCTTAGAAATTTATTATACGCATGGAAGACTGATGGTAGGCTGACAGTAGTTCCAGGATATGTTGTGGTACATAGTGGTTTTCTAGTGGGTAGACCTTAACAGGAAAGTCCCACACTTTAACTATAAACGTTTTCCACTCAAAAAAAATGGTTTAGGTGTCTTCTCTTATTTGGGAAATCTCTGGTTGGTCATGAATTAGAGTTAGTTAGCTGCCAGATTTATTTATATTTGCAAATATTAAATCAAGAGTCTAATGTGGTGGTTTGTAAAACATGTAAGATTAAAAATAACTGTAAGTAACAGTAATTAAAAATACTGATAACCTTAATTAGTGTGGTGGTTTGAAGAATCGGTGTGGTTTTAAAAGTATTGCAAACTTCAATAAAATAAATCAAACTATTATGCAATCAAACAAATATGTATATAATTTTGGGTAGTGATTGTTTTTAATCTGAACTGATTCTTAATTTAGTTTACATATTATAATCTACTGTAATATATTATCCATATTATCTTAGAAGCTTGGGAGAAGCTTTATTACGTATATTTCACAGTGTATTTTTTATTGAAACAAAATTAGTAATTTAAACAATACTGTTGTATGTGTTTGGTTTTTCTAATTATGATTTGTATTGTTTTTATAAGCATTATATGTATAAGCATTATATGTATATTATAAGCTTTACTCCGAACTTTATGTTCTGGACAAACACGTCCTTTTACCGTGCCAATACCATTTTTGTGGTTAAGTTGAACAAAACCTATAGCCTTGTCACAGTAACCTTCTCGTGACACCCTACAAATAGTTTAATTACATTTAATAGAAATATTTTGTTTCTTATTTAAATTTACATTATTATTATATTTTAAAAAACTTACATTGATGCTTTAGCACCTCGAACTTCAGCTGAATTGAACCGAATGTCATTTTTGAGAAAATATGTGACTATAAAAATATCCACTGCAGAAATCTTTGTCACACATTACTTAACTAAATTAGTAACAAACAATATTTTATTTTGCACATAACCAACAAGAATTTTGACAGTATATATACAGGTGGAAGCCGTTGACAGTACTGACGTGAAAACATTTTACTATTATGAGGTCACAAACAGAGGAGCCAATTGCGGCGCGTATTAGTCACGTGATTTTTTTCAATTTTATAAATTTTAATACATTCATAATTTTTAATTTTTTAAAAGTTTTTTGCATCGATTATCAATATTATTTATGATAAAGTTTTAAAATAATGTAAAAAAATCGATAATTATTTTTTATTTAAAAACCTAATTAACCGAATTTATCCGTAAATGTAATATATTTGTGACCGAATAGATTTCGAATTGAGTAAAAGTTACAGTCAAATTTCAGGAGTTAACAAAACCCACAATGTTGCTTAAAAGTACTTAATAGTATATTTAATAATACTGCTAGCTTTAAATCACAGTTTTTTGTATAGTGCTGATTTTTAACAGTTTATTTGTAATCTCAGACTGCTTAGAAATTAAAAGGAGTGACTCAAAAAGTGTCGGTGTCGGAGCAATACGAGACGACCTTGAATAGATTTGAGGCTAAGGGCTATTCGAAAGAACTCTAACCGATTTATGAGGACCTGAGCCGAGACGAGTTGCTAAACTGTTGCTTCATAGGCTAGACGCAAAATAGCAAAGAAGTGTTAATGCTACTGTTTAGAAAATGACTCCTAAATCTTATTCAAGTAGCAAAAAAGTCTTGAATATAGCGACTTATATTGCTGCGTGCATATTTAATGATGGTCTGACTAATATTTTTCGAATTATGTTTTATATTCAAAAACCCAATTTAGTTTTATATTCAAAAACCCAATTCACTGAATTTATCTGTAAAAGTAGTACATTCGTGGCCGCAAGAATTTCGAATTAAGTAAAAATTGTAGTCAAATTTTAGAGGATAACAAAACCCACAATGTGGTTTAAAAGTATTTAACAGTATATTTACCTTAGGGTGTACAAGTTATTTGGTTGAGGTCAATATAAAACATGCTCTTTAAATATTCCCACAAATAAGAATCATATGCCGTCCAGTCTGGCGATCTTGGAAACAACTGTCAAAGGGCGTTTATCGATATCCTAGCGATGTGAGTTTTAAGGAAAGCAGAAAGCTATTTAAGTGAAACCATGCATCGTCATGATGAAAATTTTTGTTTTATTCACAAAACTCCAAAGTTGAAAATATACTTGATCAGACAAACAAATTGTGAATAAGATTTCCATTTTCGTCCAACAGAGAATTGACTGATTAATTGAAATAAAGGGAACTGACAACAAAAAAATATGTGGTTAATGTGATCTTGATCTCTAATTATCTGGATTTTGTATGGAAATCCATTGAGATTCTCAGCCCAAATTATATGTAGTGATCCACAACATCCAAATCCCTTCCCAAAATTTCTTTCTTCTACCATCGGCAAATTTATTGAACACGACTAGATATTCTTAAGCCTTTTGTAGTAGTTGCCTGTGTTTTTGTCGCTTCTCTGGGTCTTGTAAAAGGAGAACCCTATCATCGATTGACTTTTATTCCATCCTGGTCCCAATCCAAATTACGGAATACCTATTCCGGACAAGCTGAAAAAAAACAGGCGATATTGCGTCACCCTCTCGCACACCCCGTTTTACATTGATTTTAACTTCAAGATCATCAATGTGAACTGTCGCTGTAGTTTTATCCTATATGGATCCCAGTAGGTTTACATAGGCTCTTACTGCATTTTAATTAAGAAATGCGTCAATTATGACTTACTTTAAGATTGAGTCAAATGTCTTTTGATAGTCAATAAAAGCCAAACACAATGGTATGACCGTTGTGCCTTTCTATGGCATGTTGGACAAAATAGAATATAAATCATTATTCTACGTCCACTTAACATTTGCTTTAAATAATCATGGTATTTATTCCAAAATGCATAATTGCATTACAACTATTTTCTAGTCTAGTAATTACAACTACTAGTTTTACACTTGTTTAGAATTTCTAGAAGGTTTATGTTAAATTTAATTTATTTTAATATGTACAGTTGTTAGTTATGTATTTACATGCACCTTTAAAAACAATTTATTTAATGTTTATATTATATATATTATATGCATGTATTAATTAGTTATATATAATATATTAATGTTAAAATTTAATATTCATTTTAGTTATAATTACTAGAAAACAAATATGGGTGAATGCCGTAGAAGTGAAATATTTTAATTCTCACATTTTTGGTAAAACCACAGTAGAAAGATTGTGTGTAGTGACAGTAGAACCACTGTATTTCGATATTGTGTAATTGTGTGTATTTTCCTGACTTTTATTGTCCAAAATCATTATTTCCAATTTGATATGTCAATAATTGGAGTTTTTTTTTTGTCATAAATGGAAATTATATATTAGTTTTATAGCAAAACTATTTGTATTTTTTTTTCGTTATAATTAAAAAGTTATATCAAATTCAAAACACATTTTTAAGCCTAGTACCGATGACGCGTCGATAGTTCCCGAAAAAAAACCTGAGCGCATGTGACGTCAAAATGTTTAATTATCTTTAACATTACAGACAGCTGATACGAGTATTTCAGTTTTTAATTTAATTATTTATTCTTGTTATTATCATTAGTGAATTGATAAATTTATTGAAAATGTCAAATCTAAAAAGTTATCGTGCCTGTTTCGTACCATTTCGTACGAATACTACAAAAACAGCTCTCGAAAAAATGTTTTTAAATGTGCCACAAGATACGTCGAAATCAATGATTTCAAGCAGCACGATGTATTAATCTTAAACAGCATATTTTTTTGTGTATTAAGATCATTTTAATGTACAGGGTCTGTCCCTAAAGTAAGTTGAATGACCTTGCGCCGCCGAAGTAAGACGCTAGCGCCTAGTGACGGTAAAAGTGGTGGAGGTTTTAGGAAAGCCAACGATACCCGCGTCAGTCGCGTGCAGGCTGTTTCACAGTGCACATCGTTGCTAGTTCGAACTCTTGTTTTAGCGATGCGTTGGAATTTCAAAATGCCGCGTTTCAAGGACCAGCGTTACGCGATAAAATTTTGTTTTGCGTTCAAGAAAACGGGCGCCGAGACCGTTGCAATGCTGAGGAAAGCTTGTGGCGATAATACCATTGTCCAAAATATTCCGGGGGACAGAAAGGACGCTGAGGACTAAAACCGCTCAGACGCCCGTCAACGTGGTATTTTGACCAAAATTTTAAGAAAGTGAGGCACATGTTGCACTCTGATCGACGCCTGAGTGTTAAAATGCTGGCAGATGAGTGAAATATTCTTAAAAGTACTGTGCATCACATTGTTACCAAAGAATTCGGCATGCGGAAGATCTGCGCGAAGATCGTCCCTAAGATGCTTTCCGATGAACAGAAAGCTGACCTCTTGGAGCAGAGTGAAAGTGATCCGAATTTTTTGGATAATGTTATTACGGGTGACAAAACATGGGTTTTTGAATATGATCCGGAGTCTAAAAGACAAAGTGCTGAGTGGCACACGGCAGCTTTCCCGCACCAAAAAAAAGGCGAGAATAAGCTAGTCCCATGTAAAGACCATGCTCATCATTTTTTTCGATAAAGGAGGTATTGCTCACTCAGAGTTGAGCCACAAGGACAAACAGTGAACGGTCATTTTTAGTTGGAAGTCCTGGAAAGGCTCCAAAGCAGAGTGAAACGCGTCAGGAAAGAGATTGCCAACACTTGGTGTCCATCATGACAACTCGCCACCGCACACCCCTGTCATTGTCACGGAGTACTTAGCAAAACGCGGTGTGGCAACACTGCCCCAGCCGCCGTACAGCCCCGACTTGGTACCACCGGACTTCTTCTTGATCCCGAGGATGAAGAAGGAACTCAAGAGCCACCATTTCGGGGCTTTGAAGACGTCAAACCAGCGACGTTCGCGCTGCGTTCAGGGTGCATTCAGCGACTGGGAAAAACGCTGGCGCCAGTGTTCGGACGCGGAAGGAAGCTACTTTGAAGAATTTTAATTGCTTGTACCTTTATCTGCAATAAATATTTTTTCCCGGACGTATTCAACTTATTTTTGGGACACACCCTGTAAGTATTTTAATATAATAATGTATGAGACTACTCCAAATCAGAACCAACAAAAATCTCGATGTTATAAAAATTTCAATAAATCATTTAAAATTATTTAATAATAAATGTATTTTGTTATCGAATTATTTTTGTTTTATTTAGTGCTTTAAAATGTTTAATTTGAACATAACTTATAAACTTGTCATCGTAACTGTTGCGTGACACCCTACAAATAATTTAATTCTATTTAATAGAAATATTTTATTTCTTATTTATATTTATATTATTGCTTTTTAGCATCTCGAACTTCAGCTGAATTGAACCGAATGTCATTTTTGAGAAAATATGTGACCATAACGATATCCACACCAGGTATATTATGAAATTCGCCTTGATGAACCCTTTGTCACATATTACTGAATTAAATTAGTAACCAATAATATTTCTGTTTCTCTGCACTAAAATTCAATAATTTTGACAGTATATACCCAGGTAAAAGCCGTTGACAGTGACATGTTAATCACTGTTAAATCACTTTCTTCTTCTTCTTCTTCTTCTGTTCGGTTTATGGCTCTACTGTTAAGCAATTTGCCAGCTCATTTGAGGGAACCACCAGATTATCGAGCTGTGCTCCTGGCAATTCGGAATATTTATAATGGTAAGATTAAGTATAACCTTGAATGAAACCTTGTGCAGCTTTCCGGGTGTGGATGTCCAAAAGTAACGGCCACATACTCGCACAATCTGTAGAATATTTCTTCCCTTACTGGAACAGGATGTTCCACAGTACATCAGCATCCTGTTTCTTGACAGAGGCGGACATCCAAATTGAGCCATTAAATCACTTTAATATGGCATTACAAAAATAGCAGTCAATCGTGGTGCTTTCATAGTCACGTGATTTTATTTAAATTTTTATACATCTTAATTAATTTATAATTAATAGAAAAAAATCGTATCGATTATACAGGTCGACATGATATTGGTACTATTGATGCTCTTTTTGCCTTTCATTTAGGTAGTTATTAAAACACCTTTTCACAGAAATGGCCTAGCACGTCCCATTTTCAAGTATTAGCTTTTCCTTTATAGCATGGGGTATTTGAAATTATTTAAAAGTCATATGGATTTTGCGAAGTATTCCTGTTTTTTGTGTCTATGGGACTGTAGGGGAACAAAAGAACATTACAGTAAGAAGGGCCTTGTTGGCCTTTAGAACCTTAAGTTGGCCTCAAGTTGGCCTTAAATTTGCCCCCCCCCCCCTTGTTAACCCAGAAAAGGAAGGTAGTTGTTTGAAGCAGCTAAAAGAAATATTTACTCAATCAAGTGATGAGCAACTAAAAGAAGACATATTTATTGGACCTCAAATAAGGAAGCTTCTAGGTGATTTTCGTTTTCAAGAAAAAAATAATGAAAAGGAATTGGCAGCTTGAAAGTGTTTTGTAAGTGTAGTGAAAGGATTTCTGGGCAAAAATAAAGATGAAAACTATAAAAACCTCATAGATGAACTCTCAGAAAGCCTATGAAATATTAGGGTGTCGCATATCCTGTTTTTTTTTTCGGAACATGGGTGTAGTAAGCGACGAACAAGGAGAGAAGTTTCACCGGGACATCAGGACGCCGGAAGCAAGATACCAAGAACACTGGGACCCATCTATGTTGGGCAACTACTGCTGGTTTTTAAGAAGAGATGATGCTACAGAACACGAGACGAAAAAGGGAAAGTTTTTGGTCCCTGTATGACATCTCATGTAATATATTTTTTATTCACATAATTTTCAGTAATGTTTTTGAATAGATTTTACACGTTTTACATGTTTATATTAAATAAATATTAAATTGTAAAAATATGACGTTTCCTTTGTTTTCCCCACCACCGAACCCCTGTAACAAAAAAATTTACGTGTTACGATAATTAGCTTATCAATTTTGGATTTAGAACTACAAAACACTTCATATAAACCTATTTTCATCAATGTTACTTCAAAAAAAAAAAAATGTTGACCAGTTATCAATATTCTGTATGATAAAGTTTTAAAATAAATTAAATAAAAAAAAGGCAGGCAGTCATGGGGACTGCCGACAGAAGTGAAAACTTGAAACTTTGGAATAACTGTTTTTTTTAATTTTTAAATTAATTATGGTATGAATATTGGAAATATTCTAAAATAAATGCTTTGTTTTTAATAAATAATAATAATAATAAATAATAAAAATATTAGCATATTAAGTACCCACTCTTGTACTGCACAGTAATTCTACAATTAAAATAATGTTTACCTAAAACACAATTTAATTTAAAACACAATTAGCGCCGCCAGTCTGGTGCAATACCTTATTTAGCATGTCGGTGCCGCGAATCCATAAGTTTTGCCCCTACCGAAAATTTCACTTCCAAAAATCAATAATTATTTTTTATTCAAATACCCAATTCGTTTTTCCACGTCGTTATATTTTCCTCTAGATTCTTCCTTGATTGTGCGTATAAGATCGTCATCATCAAACAGTTCCTTAATTATCACCGGTCCTTTTAGTTTTGCTCCTTACTGACTCCCTATTTCCTTTATTACAATTATGAATAACAGTGAGCTAAATATATCGCCTTGCCGGCCGCGGTGGTCTAGAGGGCTAATTACTCGCTTGGCAATCGAAGGGTCCCGGGTTCAAATCCTGGTGAAGGCATGGATGTTTGTGGCTATATTTAAAGGTTTGTGAATGTTTCTAAACAGTCTGGTCAAACAGACAGTCATAAAAATAAAGATTCGCCGTTGGTGGATGGCCTCTTCGTGACTCTATTCCCGAGGTAGGGAGAATGGACGATGTGGGGAATTGGGTTTCTCATGTTGAAGGACAGTGTAGTAAAATTTTAAAGTACATCTGACTTCACTAGCCAAATGCGTCATTCAGCTGAATAAAAAGTTTAGGATTCAAATTGTCCAAATGTATGCATCAACTATAAGCCATAGAGGAAATTGAGGAATTTACGATGATGTGGCCCAGCTTTTATACAAGAAGAAATGTAGGTACAAAATCCTGATGGTGATTTTAATGCCAGAATTGGAACAATAAGAACTGGTGAAAATGCAACTGGTCCATATGGAACTGGTGAGCGAGATAAAGGACAAGAACTTTGTATTATGAATTCGTGCTATAAAAAAAATATCAGCAGAAAATGGACATAGAAAAATCCATCTGGACTCACAAGTGAAATGACCATGACCATGACCAACGATAAAAAGATATTTTGAAATTATACAATCCTTAATAATTTCAATGTTGGAAGGGACCACCGAATGATACGAGCAAAACTTAGGATTAACTGTCGAAGAAATCGGGAAAAAATGTTAAGGTCAAAAAAGGGCAAATAGGATTATGGGAAATTGCTGGAGGGAGGTAGCGATTTTACAAGATCCTGAGGAGATGGAAATATCAGTTTAATGTGAAGAAATCACCAACAATGTGCTTCAAACGGCTGCTTCAATAGCACCAGAAGAAAAAATTCTCAAACAGACAAAAATCTCCAGTGAGGCCATTGATTTAATGAAGAAACGACGGAAATGAGAAATGCAGGGAGTCTTTTTGGCAGTGTCGAGTACGCTGAGCTCTGCAAAACAATAAGAAAACGTATCAGAGAGGACACGCGCTGGTTCAACAAAAAAACCCTGGAAAAAAACAAAGGAATTAACAAGGCTAAACAGAAGCTGAGAAAGAAAAGAACGCAAATGTATGCCTTAATGCGTGATGATGGCACGGTGTGCAGGGCGCATACGCATATGTTAGAGGCTGTCAGAAAATTTTATTCACGGCTATTTGAAGATCATAACCAATCAAAGACAACAATACCCATGGAAGAACAAATGCCATATGTCCTAGTGGAGGAAGTAACAAATGTTATCGAATCGACGAAAAACAGCAAGGCTCTAGGAAAAGACAGTGTAACTGCCGAAATGCTAGAAGTTGGTGGTCGGACGTTACATAAAAAACTGGCAAAATTATACTCAAAATGCCTCAAAGAACAAAAAGTACCTTACTTGGGAACAAACGAAAGTGTGTGACATCATTGGTAAAGTAATTGAAACGGAGATGGACAGACCATATAACGAGGCGATGGACCAAGACAATCCTGGAGTGGATGCTTGATCGCAAACGTCCGCGAAGAAGACCGAAAACAGGATGAACTGATGACATAAGTATAGAGGACCCGAGTGGCAGAGGAAAGCCCAGAACCAGAAGACTATTTTGTTATTGATAGAGAAAAAATGAGAAGAGAGGAGGTTGTAGCTCTGTTGGACATCCAAATCGCAAGTGAAGATGATTTGATATTGACGGAGGATGAACTTGAATATGTAGCTGACGATGAGAAGTTCCAAAGATTGGATAATGCCGTTCTCATGGAACTTCCACAGAGTGGCGAAATATCTTCGACTATGAACGAATCTTATGTATCAGCAGGTGAGCGCCTTTCTGGAACTTCGGCAATCACTCAGGAAGAGAGGAAGAAAACATTGGTCAGAGTAGGCAGAAACGTTCTCTTAGGACACAAAGTGCTATTATTGAAGTACGATTATTGATACCTAGGTGAGAACTTTTCTGTCATTCCTTATGCGACAGTTTTTTTAAATATGATGCAAAAAAATTATGGAATATTATTTGAGCATTTTTCCTGCTAATGTGAGTGCCTATTGGCATTAAAAAAAATGTTTTCAGATAAAACGAAAAAAATCATGCCCTAAAGGGTTAAATAGAAAAATAGGTAAAAAAGTGGCGCCTAAAAATCAACGATGTAAAATCTCAGCAAATCACTTTCACCTTAAGAAAGGCATCATGGCCGAATGTAGCACTTAATGAACATCAACTCCCCCAGGCAGACAGTGGAAAATATATTGGAATGAAACTTGACTGAAGACAAAACTGGAAAAAACACATTTTTGCGAAGAGGAAACAACTTGGCTTAAAAATATACTCTACTGGTTAATTGCTAGAAAACCCAAACTATCGTTGTTTAACAAGTTAACCATCTACAAATTGATCCTCAAACCCATATCGAATTACGGCATACAACTGTGGGGTGTACCCAATATAGAAATACTTCAAAGATTAAAGTCCAAAACCCTTAGAATAATTAGTGATGTTCCTTGTTCAAATCAAAGTTTACACCGCGAACTAAAAATAAAGCCTGTGCTGAAGAAGCCAAGTGTGCAAGTACGAAATATCTATCGCGACTTGAAGTGCACCCCAACTGTCAGCCTCCTGAAGCGCATTTTATCAACGCAGATACTGAAACTCTGTGATTCCTTAGAGATAAGCTATATAATTTAAGATAAAATTAAGATTATTCCACTATTCTATTTATAAAGAACCTAAGTTCCTATACATGTTAGGCCTTTAATGTAGGCCCTCTAACCTCCGATGCTTGGTAACTCGCTTCCTTGCCCTAAATATAGTTGCTTATTACTTTTAGGTAGATTGCAAATATAAGGGATATTAAAAAATATTTTGTTATGGGACATTAGTTAATCATTCGAATAATGAAACAACAAAGCGTTTTATTTCTTCATTTTGTAATTTAATTTTGAAATTATTTAGATTAATTAGCTGACAGAAAGTGAAGTCCTGTAAGGAAAAATAATACAAGACCTAATGTTGCAAGAAAGTTCGAAAAATTAGCACTATCAATAAGAAAATGAATCTTATTTTCCATACTCTCCCAACATTTTGGCAGTATCTATTACAGAACGGAAGAAAAAATATATAAAAGGTTCGAGAATATATCTTGTTTTGCAAAGGTTCATTTTTCTTAAATGATACATTTTATAAAAATACTTCTCAAAAATCTTTGAAAGAATTATTAATATTTATTTTCATTTGCAAAAAAGAATTTGCTGTCCTACAATGAATGCGCCCTTTCTATATTCGAAACAGTACAAATATTTCTTATTTTTGATATTGCATATATAAATTGTTAGATTTGGCAACGTTTGTCTTACTCGAGTGATTGTTATTACTTTTTTTTTGTTATATACTTACTAAATTTTATTTCATACGACTGATCAAGAATTAATGTTCTCACCTGAAACACACAAAAATATTTGTATAATACATGTTTCAAAATTAATTAGACTAATAAAAACAAGTTATTAAAAAAAAAACTATAGAAACCAATTCTTCTATTGGAACCTTCGGTGTGAAACACTAAACTCGAAGAGATTTACCACTAAACACCAAATTACTTTTTTTTAACTTCTCGACGCACGTTTCGCTAACCATGTTAGCATCTAAATTACTTCATCTCCTGATGATGCGTGCGTCGAGAAAAAAAATTGATTTGGTGTTTAGTGGTAAATCTCTTCGAGTTTAATATAGAAACAGTCTTATGTCGACACATTGATCAAATAATGACAGACGATGCTCTATTTTGTATTTTATTCAATACATATCAAGGTAATTTTGTTCTTTACATATCTGCTTAAATGAAAATATAAGAATTATTATTTTCATAGTAAAATGAAATAAGTACGCGTTGTTCCATACTGTACAACATTTTTATGAATGGCAGCTATAATGAATGGCAGCTTAATTATGCATACGTTGGAAGACGTTTTTGCTGGAAGAACGTGAACAGGTTTCTGTTTTGGAATGTGAATATTTAGAATTATTATAATCGATCACTCTAATAGTACATAATCGGGTAGAGTGGAGATTGTGACATATCTGATTCAAGCTGTAATAATTTCTATATTACTTGTATGAAGTCTTATTTCATACACACCGATGTTAGTTTTTTAGCACAATAGAAAAGTTTAATGCATTTATCAAATTAATTATACAGGGTCGCTATTATGTATGGAAAAGATTAAATATCTCGAGAACACTTGAGATTACTTAATAACATTTTGTACACAAACACTAGGAAATGTTTGGCACTTTTTGGTATATTTTTGTTTCTTATCGCATATTTGAAATCCAAGATTAACTTGATTTTTTTATGATAACAGTACTTGACTTTGGCATCGTTGCAGAGAGCATTTTTTCTGAATTCAGCGATGTAAATATTGTATGTTTTTTTTTTAAATTAATTTAAAAAAATACTTAAAAGGTGTTTTTAGGAAGACAAAAAACAAAAACTAATGACAAAAATTCGTTGACTGTTTTAATTAACGATAAGAAAATGGTAAGGTTTCCGTGCAACAATTAGCTTTAAACCATAACATGTGTAGACGCTCAATCCAAAAATAATAAAAAACTTTTATACATACAAAATACAATACTACAAGAATTAAGTGAAGATAATTTTGACCGAATAGTTAAGTTTTGCGAAGTTGTGGAAAAAATAAATACCGATCCATATTTTGTTTGAAATATTATTTTCACGGATGAAGCAACATTATTTTTAAATAGTCATGTTAACAGACACAATTGTATATACTGGGCTGATTCTAATCCGCACTGGATGGAGCAGGTTCATACACAATATCCTCAAAGTTAAATGTTTGGATAGGATTTAGTGGCAAAAACTATAGGACCTTTTTTTATTGATGGCAACTTAACAGCAGATAAGTATTTGGATCTATTGGAAGAAAATATCATCCCTCAACTTTTACGTCTGTTTCCAAGTTTAATTAACCAAAACCAGGATATATGGTTATAGCAAGTTGGTGCACCAGCACACTATGGCATTAACGTTAGAAATTTTCTTAACACTACTTTCCCAAACCGATAGATTGGTCGAGAAGGAGCTATCGAATGACCTGCAAGGTCACCAGACTTGGCACCATCCGATTTTTTTTGTGGGGCTATTTAAAAAGTCAGGTTTACGTTAATAGGCAGATAACCTCGAAGATCTCAAATTACGAATTCGACAAGAAATTGCCGATATACCTCTTATCTGGAGAGAAATCGCAATTCAAGGTTTCGTCCGATATTTCTATTATTGCCAGGAAGCTAATAGTGGACGTTGAACAATTTTTGTAAAATTTAAAAAAATGTAATTTAGATATTGTTTTTTTTTTAATCTGACACTGATAAAAGAAACCGGAACACGTATTAGCCATTTTACAAAAAATCTATTTTGAAAAAAATACACTATTACCTCGTCAAATTCAGAAAAAATGCTTTTTCTAACAATGCCAAATTAAATTACTGTTGTCTATAAAAAATCAAGTTAGCCTTGGATTTCCTGATGTTTGTGTACAAAAGGGCATTAAGAAATCTCAAAGCGTTCTAGAAATATTTGACCGTTTCCATACATAATAGCGACTCTGTATATATCTTAAACTCCAAGAGATTTACCATTAATACGTTAACGACCATGTGTACCATACTGGCTGGGTATCACAGCCTGGTTTCTGCACGGACCGTGTGACCCTATTTGGGCACAGTGAATTGTAATGTTCCAAGTTATGTGGATCTCACAAGGACGCAGCTACATGATTTTTAAAGATGTCATTTAGTGGGTCTGGTCCCTAGGAAACAACAATTTGTCTTAGGTAGGGATTTTTTTGTATTTTTATATTTATTGTTTTATTTTTGACAACGAAAGCTGTCCCGTAAATGGTTGAAGTTCCAATAAAAATAGGTAATGTTTCGCAACCATCAACCATAGTGAAATGAATACAATACAGTCAAAGGGTTTATTGATATTTCCGATCAAATAGCTTTCTACAGCTCTCCAGTACGCTGTGGGATCAAATGGTACCGGAAAATTGTTGAACTGTTGACAAACATTGTTCTAGTCAATACCATGGTGGTGTTCAAAGAAGTAACTGGAAAAAATGAGTGTCACAGAGTTTCGCGAAAATATTGTCTGTACTTTGTTGGATGTGGACAACAAACCCAAAAATATAACTTGTTCTAAAAAGTAGTTAGAAAGAGAAGGGCGCCAAGTAGTAATGCAAAAATATTTGTATTTTTCTTTCACTGGAATGTTACGTATGTATAACAAAAAATGCTGGTTTATTTCTTGAAAGAAAATGCAAAATAAAATATTTTGAGCGTGACCCAAATGGTCTGTGATAAATATCACAATTTTTTTTTTTAAATAAGACCACGCGTACCAATTTTGTGCACGTTTTTTTTTGTGTTAAAACCCCTTTCCAACAACTTAATTCGCAAAAAAATATATTGTGGAACTGCCTTTTACCAAGATTTAACAAAAAACTACCCTGTTCCAGGAATAAAGATTTAGAAAATTTAGCGCTGATCGTTAACGTGTTAAATACCAAATCACTTCTTCTACTTCTCGATGCGAGCTTCGCTGATCATGTGAGCATCACAAGGAGATGATACAATTCGATGGCAGATTGAATCATTTCCTGATGATGCTAACATGAATTGAAGAATCGATCATGATCAATAGCAGAATTGATCATTTACACCTTAATAAATAATTTGTGAGCAAAACCAATTTCACCATTTCATCACCAAATATGAAGCAATACGTTAATTTAATTTTATTCACTTTAGAGATGTTATATGCTCGTGACAATAATGCGAGGAATAAAATTGAATTTAAAAAGTTTACACCCATACATTATTTCTTTGAAGCGAAAACACTCTATTTCTAAGATCAAAATTAGTCCAGCAATTTATTTCCACCAAAATTAACATCATTAAGGATAACATGTATTCTTCTAAATACCAGTATATCAATTATAGTCCGGGAAGGTATCCGTAACTAAGGCAAAGATAATAAAGTTTTTTAGAAATACTATTAAAAAACATATGTAAATGTATATATATGGCTTCAAACTCGACATGTTTATCAGACGAAAGAAAATTGACGCTAACTCGAATTGGTAAACATCAATGACGTTTTGAAAGGTACTGTCGTACTAACAAAATGACATAAGAGATTAGACTGTGAACCGATGCTTGTTTCTAGCGTCATCTCTTAAAAAAAAAGAATTATTAATTGATACACCTGGTAATAATTGGGTTTTATTTAACGAATAAACTATAAATAAACTAATAAACATCGTTAAAACAATTAAAAAAAAAAAAAAATCAGCCAAAAAATGAAAGTGGCAACGCCGCTATGACTAATTGAGATGATCTCTCGATAAAACATATTTCAGTCTGTGTATTTAATTTCCATTTAAAACCAAAACTGTAAAAACCAAAAGTTCTTATGTACGGAGAACCTGTTTAGAAACGAACCAGATTAGAAATATACCAGAACTTTTTCAACTCGTTTGGGAAAATAGGTTAGATGCCAGACTTACATAGATTCAAATTGATTCATTTTGAACATTTAATTTAATAAAACAATTAATCATATGTTTCTTAATGTGACAGGAATAGTTTAAGACGTGTTATGGTGTGAAAAATTGGTACTAGTAATTTCAACTTTGACATTAAACGACATCAATGTTTAAGTTTTCCTTTTTATTTTGTAAAAAAACAAACCAAATTTATATTGAAACAAGGAAATAAAAAAACAAATTTAGACGATGTTGCCGATAAAATGATGATTTCCGCGGAAATGGTTGCATTTTGGATACCTGTTTTAAGAAAACTTTTTTTTCAAAATAATTTAACGAATCGTTGGTTAGTTATTTCGAAAGTTATTTCCCTTACACCCTGTATTTTATTTTATTTATTTAGCGTATGGTTCACATAAATTTGAATCAGTCAGTCATTTGAATCAGTAAAACATAATAGTGGGAGGAGCAATATTACTCAGAGTGGGGAGCCAAGCTAGAGGTGTTGTTTCTTAAACAGCCATTGATTAGACTCATTGTTTCGTTTACCCTGTTTCACCCTGTACATTTGGTGTATCGATGATGAATAAAATTTCGAAACTAATGTTATGCATGAGAGCTAATGAAATAGAACTATTGAAACTGGTGAAACAAACAGCTCGCCTAAATTTTCCCACTTCGCAAAATTTCCATATACGGCCACCACAATATTGGCTTGTGATGGTGTACCATGTGCGATGGGTCGAAATAGTTTGAAAAATTTCACTTACTCCTTACGAATAATGAAGATAAATCGATAGGTAAACTTGTAATTAACTCTAAATAAATTTAGAAATACTGTAGCTTTAAAATGTTTATCTCCCTATCTTTAAATAATAATAGATTACCTATATTTTGGAGATATCACAAAATGTGATTAGAATACGCATATAAAATGTGGTATGGATATTCAATTAAATATATACATAATAACTAGAATGAATATGAAGAAAAGTGCTGAAAATTAAAATTAATGATAGTCAGCATGGATTTATAGCACGCAGGAGCTCACAGGATCTTATTTTCATGTTGCGACAACTTATGATAAAGATCTTGCAAAGAAAAAATAAGTTATATTTGTGTTTTGTGGATCTTCATAAGGCATTGGACGTGTTTCCAGGATATGAATATGACAGGCCCTACGTAATAAAGTAGTAAATAAACACCTGATAGAGGCAATCCAATCTCTGTACTCAAACTCCAGAAATTATGCCAGAACAAATAACATCAGCTCAAGCAAATTTGTAACAAATAAGGACGTTAGACAGAGTGGTATTTTGAGCCAGGTATTTTTTATCATCTTTATCGATGAACTGGCAAAGGAAGTTGATCTAAATATTCGAGGAGCTAGAGTAGGTGTGCATAAACTTGCAACGGTTGAAATAAAGGAACTGATTTATGCGGATCATCTGGTGTTGCTGGGACAAAGAGAAGCGCAATTGCAGAAGTCTATAGATGCGTGGAACAAGGCATTCAAAAGAAATGGTCTAAGAATAAATGTGGATAAGAGAGAGGTCATGATGCTTACAGAATGCTTGGAGGATCCTCATATAAGGCCGAACGACGTAAATGTGAAGTAGGTTGATAAATTTAAATATTTAGGGGTCACCTTGGAGGAGAAGGGAAATGGAGAATGCGATTTAACAAACAGAATATATAGTGCGGCTAGAGCTTATTATGCAATGTAGAAACCCTTTTTCTGTAGAAGAGAAATCACTGAGGAGACCAAAGTTTATAACTCGGTGATAATGCCTATAGCACTTACGGTAGTGAGTCACGGCTGTTGTCTGAACAGCAAAAGGCAAAACTACACATATTCGAAATGAAAGTGTTACGAAGCATTGAAGAGGTGACACGCTGGGATAAACTGAGAAATACCGAGATAAGGGAGAGACTGGGCATTAGAGGCATATTGGAGGTGATTGAGACAAAACAGTTGTGATAATTTGGGCACCTCGTGCGGATGTCAGACATGCAGGTGCTGAAGAGAGTGTGGGCCATGGGTGTGAAGAGAGGAAGACCGAGGAAAACTTGGTCAATCGCTAAAAACCGAAGTCGATCGCTAAAAGCCTGGCGAGACGGGCAATTGATTGGGAAGGAGCAATGGTGATGGGCAAAGACAGAGGGAAATGGAGAAGATTCCACCAAGGAGGCTGATGGATAGTCCAAACCTCTACACCCAGTGGGGTAGAAGATGTGAAGACTAAGTAAGTAAGTAAGGTATACATAAGCACTTTATAGATATAGTGGTGAAAAGTGTATCATATACACAGTATGACGGAAAAAATAATGAAACTTTTTAAATAAAAAAACGATCAGTTATTTTGCCAAAATTAACTATCTTTTTTCAAAAATATATCCCTTTCGCATCAATACACCGCCGGTCACATTCAACTAATGCTAACATATATTTTTTATACCGTTTTTCCGAATTGCCTCAATTAGCCTCGTCAAGGTTGGACTTATGTAACATAAAACGTTTATTTAATGGCCAGTTTGAGTTTCGGGAACAGGAAATAGAATACGGAGATAAATCTGGCGAATACATATGATACTGACGTACACAGATTTGTTTTTTTGGCAAAAATTCACGAACAGAGACGGTTCTATGATATAGTGCATTATCATGCAACAAAAACCAATTTCCCGGCATATGACATTCGGTCCGCACTCGAACGATTCTCTTCCACAAACGCTCCATAACATCCAGATAATATTCGCCAGAGACTTTTTCCACCAATTCATCGCGATTTTTTATATTTCGCCGACCTGGTTTTGGGTAAAGCATCATGACCATCCTGGAATCGCTTATACGTGTACGGGATAAGCAATTATCACAAAAATCTAACAAAATTTAATATTAGCTCTTCCATCTTGTTGCAGTTTACAAGGTGACAAAAGGTGATGATGATGATGGTCTCGTTTTATAAAGATGATATACAGCTTTCAAATTATATATTGTTGCAATAGATGGCGCTAGTGGTTATCTTTAAGTTTAAAAAGTTCTGTTATTTTTCTGACACTGTGTATTTCAGTTTTCGTTTCTTAGTTTTAGGTAGACAATTAAAGTAAACTGTCGTACTGTCAGATAATTCAATATGTCTATAGCATCACTAGACATTTAGATATACTTCTATTGGGGTATTATCGCTGAAATAAGACAATACCAGTTATATATTTATGAATGGTCGTTTTTAAATAGTACGTAAATATTATTCAGCGCACACTACACTTTCCCAACACACTGGGAACATATCGACAGTGTATAATTTCTAAATTGATACAATAAACATTTATAATTAGACACACACCCGTAATAAGCAAATTAGTTTTCTGATTGTCCCGTCTACGAATAGAAATCCCGTTCCGAAAAAACAAATAACTATAGTGTGCCGTTGGATGCACCGCCGCCCAGGACATTTAATTTAGGCCGCCATATCCGCTATCGGAAAGAAATCAAAAGAGGCGGTCGGCGGATATGCCGCCCCCTAAAATACACCCCCACCGTTAATGTCAGCGTGACATTTGACGCCTTTACGACTTATCGCTGGCCTTTTTCGTCGTCGGTAAATTTACATCGCTTCGTTGCCAAATTGGGTCATTTTCTGTTTACGGTCTGCGACGTTGCCAAATGCTATCCTAGATCATATACACGTTTAGTGACAAAAAAAGCATCATGTAGTAACTCAATACTAAAATATACTAAAATAACTTAACGCTAGACTGGGCATGATGGTTGACTTGGTAAAGCATCATAAGCAGTCAATGTGACGGCATTATTTGTGCAGGTCAAATCTTGTCCGGCTGCTGACTTCAGTACCTTATTTCCTAGATCTAAATGTTTGGTCAGTAGTGTAATTGCGATAGTCCAATCAACAAGTGTATAGATATTTAAATAAAAACAGTTAAAAACACGCGCCCGAACATGTAAGTTACACTTTATTTTTTAGTATCAATTTGTGCTTGGAATTTTCCTTTTTTTTTTAATTAAATGTTTTATTATAGGGCTCGGTATACGAATAACGAAGACATTTTGAATATATTTTGAGTTGTCAGATGAGGAAAGAGAAACATCACGTTAGAAGATAATATTGATTTTAAGTTTTCTAATTATGAAGAGGAACTGATCAATTATTAAGATGAAGAACATAATAGTAATAGTGAGCAAAAAGGTAAACCAGATCATTAGATCGAAGAGGATGATGCAAACATAGATTTTTTTGGAAAAGATGAAATGATGTTGTCCACCACCGATTTTTGTATAACTACTTCCTTTGTGTACTACTTTTACAAAATGTTGTAAAAATATTACCTGGGCTAAAAGGTGATGTAAAAAGCGCGACAAGTGAAATTGATTGCTTTCTTCAGATTACCAACCCTGAAATGATTGATCAAATAGTTTATTGTACCAATTTGTATATTCTTCGTAAACGTGAGGAAGTGCAGTATAGCCGTGATCGTGATACAAAATTGACAAGCCGCAATGAAATAATGGCAGTGATAGGTTTGTTATTTTTATTGGGGATAAAAGGAGGACAAAATGTCAGTGTGAATGAATTCTGGAATAACAAATGTGACTGGCTAATTGCAGCAAGAAGTCGCATGTCCTCGAAAAGATTTTTGTTTTTATTGAGGTGTATGCGATTTGATGATACGAGGTTATTATTTATGTATCCGAAATTGGTAACAATAGTGTTGCTAGGCGCCATCTGATATATACATCGTACAGTTTGACATTGATGACTGTATACGTACTCAGAACGTTTTGTCATACGGACGGTATTTGTGTTGTTTAGTGACTTGAAAATTTCATCTTAGTCAAAAAATGGAATTAATTCGTGCGATGATTTCCTACGATTTTCGATGCGGATTATCTCAACAGTGCATCAACTCACTTCGACTTTTGGCGATGAAGCACCATCTAAAACCACTGTAGTGTGAACTGGTTTAATGAATTTAATCGTAGCCGTCGTCCGCTCACGGACGAATTTAAAGGTCATCCAAAATCGGTGGCTGTACCAGAAAATATCGATACTGTGCGCGAACTGATAGAGCAAGATCGTCATGTGACATATCGTGAGACTGAGACATTCCTGGGCATTAGTATGACAAACATACACAAGATATTACATGAACATTTAGCCGTGAAAAAGATTTATGCGCATTCGATTCCGCATAATTAGATAATTGTCCAAAAAAGGCTCGACTGATGCAAAGAAATGCTCAAAAAATACAATCGTGGTGCGTCAAAAGCCGTGTATAACATCTCCACAGGTGACGAATGTTGGATCTATGCGTATGAGACCGAAAGTAAACAGCAGTCGACTGTATGATTTTTTCAAAATGAAACAAGCCCAACAAAAGTTGTTGGGTTTGTTGGGTTATTGAAGCAAATGGTCGCTGGGTTTTTTGGGATAAATGGGCATGTGGACAATGCCATTAGAGAATCGAAGAACGATCAATTCTGAAAGGTACACAACCATTTGTTTGCCAGAAGTCTTTCAAGAGATAAAAGAACAACCAGCGACGCAGGATCAAAACATCGAATTGATAGATCATCTGACGTATAGTCCTGATATACTACTCAATGAATACGAAGTTTCAAATAAACCGTACGATATGGTACACCGTTTGATGCATCATCTAAAAGGAAAAAAACTGAAATCACACGATTGATAATTGGAACACGTCTATAACCTACTTTTCACCCTTCTAGATGATAAAATTCATAGTCTAGGTATTTTGAGAAAAAACAAAGCTGAAATTCCAAAACAATTTCTACCTAATAAGTAACATCCTGTCAATTCAACTATATATGGGTTTCAGTTTGTGATTATCGTACGTCCAAAAAAAAAAATAAGGGCGTTATTTTGCTTTCGTCAATGCACAATTTTGCCTCTATTGATAATATTACGATGAAACTACATGCAATACTGAATTAGAAAAAAATAAAAGGTGGAACCGACTTGCGACTATAAAGGCAAAATATTCTGTGTCAAGAAAGAGCAATAGGTGGACCATGTGCCTTTTTTCACACTGCTAAATTTATGTAAGTATGTGATACACACTTACAAAAGTAAGGCGGTATACAGAGTGCTGAGAAGGTGCTATATCAAAAACTTATCACATGCACTAGTGAAAAGATGGTCTACTGATTGACAATGGATATACGTTTGTATAGTGCGGTTCAAGATATACCGTTGACCAAATGGCTGTAATAAACTGTTCACAACCCCTATCGTAACGAAACCCGGCAAAATTCCAAAAAACCTAAACAGGGCTGGGCCTAATAAAATAACAGGTAAAAAAATAATATTAATTTTATATCTGGTTTAGTAGTTTCGAAATATTTTAGTTTAGTTCGCATTATTTTCTTAAACAGTGCAGTTCTATAATTTCGATCGTATTTTTATTATTCCAAATGTGCTAAAAATGTGGCGTTCTTGGCAAGATAATGATTCTAGTGCCCCCGGTAGTGCTAAGTAAATTGTTAAAAATGTGTATGTTTCTTTATTAAATAGGGGGCTTAATGTAAATGCAGCCGCAGCAGAAACGTCTACGGGTAAACGTCGTGTACGGTTAAAGATATTGTGTCGAGGCCAATTAAAGTCAAAAAAATTCGTAGTGATTCTGGTAAAAGCAAATTTGTTGGCGAAAGCGACAAAGACTTAATCCGAAGAAAAATTTTTACTATGTATGAAGAGCAAATTGTGCCTGCATTGCATTCATTGCAACAGCGACTAAGGAAAGATAAAAGCAATATTCTTCGTAGCAGAACTAGCCTCCGGAGAATATTATCTCTAATGGGTTTTGCATATCGGAACATTAATAAAAGACAAATATTAATGGAATCACGATTGCGACGATGACGGTTTGACTACTTAAACTCTATAAAAAAATACAGATTAGAAAATCGTTCCATTATCTACCTTGATGAAATATGGTTCGATACACATGAGATGCCAGCAAAAGGATGGGTAGATATATCAAGAAAATGCCAAACCAAAGCCCCAACAAACAAGAGAAAAAGAATTACAATTTTACATGCTGGTTCCGAAGATGAATGGGTTCCAAATTGTTTACGGTGGTCCTCCAAAAATATTAAACATTCATTTTTGGACTACCATGACGACACCACAGGAGAACCTTTTGAAGATTGGTTTATAAATAGCCTTTTGCCCAATGTGCCTATGGAAAGCGTAATTGTAATGGACAATCCGACAATTGTAATGGACAATCATAGCCGCCAAAAAAAATTAAGTTCCTAATGTAAATAGCACTAAATTGGAAATTCAGAATTATGTTAAAAAACGATATATACTTGGAAAATATATATAAAAAATGTGATCTAGAAATATTAAAGACATTTAATATTAAGAAGGAATATGGATGTGATACCATTGCTGCCTATATGGGACATACGGTGCTGCAACATTAATTAGGAAGGTTGTAGATAGTATTCCCATAGAAAGTTGGATAAATTCGATTAACCAAATTATTAAAATAGAAGACTCCTATGTACCATTTACTACTAATATAGAACTACGTATTGTTAATGTAGATCAAAGTGACAGTGAGAGGGAAACCGAATTAAATGTATAATTAAATTTAAGTTATAATTTTTATTGTACTAATAAATTCAAAATACACACATTAATAAACAATGTTTTAGTCACACATAATAATAATAATAATAATAAGGCAGGGGGCGAATGGTCCGCTTGGTGAGTGGCGCCACCACCTTCCCGAGCTGAGAGGAGTAAACATCTAAAAAAAATCCCCAAGCTTAAGGTGGAAATCTATCGTGCCGAGGAGCTGAATGGCACAGGGTTAAAGTGTCTCTAACGATGTCTCCGGATACCTAGCGCCCTCCGGTAGTAAATAACTTTCCCATGGTAAATCGGGACTCTGCCTTGGGTGACCGTTTTTCCCTTGAACCCAAATATACTTATGGAGAATAAAATACATAATATTATACAAGGCGGTAGGGTTTTGCGGACAAGAACCCTTCGGAACCGTCGGGAGGATTTGTCCGGGGTTGGTGAATCTGGAGCGAGTGGCGGTTTCCAACTCTATGGCACCACAAGAATGGCAATAAAAGAGGCACTCGAATAACAATCAGATCATCTAAGTCTAGCAACACCAAAGACTTTACTACAAAATCAACAGAGAGCGGAAATTAATAATGGAGTAGAAGATCAAAATACCCCGGTACTTGCTGGCTCGCCCCTAATAAGGAGGGCTGTCACTAGGACCGAACACACTCCACGTATCAGATGGACACATGAAATGAATATTGATGTAATGCGTGCCTATTACTACGTAAATCAGTGCGGAGATAACCCGCTACCTGGATGGAGGCATAAAAAGAGGTTCCCTGAAACTCAGCTGTTGGAACAAAACTTAGCCGACCGTAAAAATGTAATTCTAAGGAAAAACTATCTAACCGAATCGGAATTAATGAACATCAAGAGAGAAATCGGTAATGAACTACATCAAAACATTGCATATCAACAACATCAAGAAGATACTATGGACGTTCTTAATTCGAATGCAGAGGAGCAACAAGTAGAACAAACTCGAAATGTATCACCAGAAGCCTCATCGTCTGAAAATGAAGAATCAATCTCGCAACGTAACTTTTCTAATATACGAGAGAGGTTTTACAGCAATTTGGTCAGTTTTGCTGGCTCAGACCCATTGAATAGATTAAAAATTCCAGTACTGCGTAATATTGCAAAATCACGTATTACTCTAATGCAGATTAATAGAGTTTTGAAATCACATCTATCTGGGATGATAAATCTAAGCGAAATACATCTTGCATTATGTTGTGCAGCAGTGACTGCCATCGAAATTTCAGGTCAAAAGACTTACAAACCCATAATGCGGCTGGCCATAGTATCCAGAAAAATACACCTGTCTGGAAAACGCGCCTTGAAAACAATATCAATGAGTTCCGGAGAAAAGTTGACATTATCTCAGAGTATCTTTCTGGTAATCAGTCAAATAAAGTAGCGAGAAAAGCAAAAATAATTGCCAATAAATCTGGCATTGACTTCAATGATTCAAACCTAACAGAAAAATTGTTGGATCTAAAAGACCGGTTTGGGCAAAAAGCTAAATCGAAAGGAGTCAGGCTAGCAAGATATAATGAACTAGAAAAGCGAAAACATCAAAATTCAGTATTTGCAAATAGCCAAAAGAAATTTTATAGAGAACTCGAAGCAGAAGGTAACAGCAAGTCAGAACTTAAGAATATGGATGTGTCTTCCTTTGCGGAATATTGGCGATCGGTTTGGAAAAAATCAGACGGCTACGAAAAATTGGCTCCTTGGGTTAAAACCATTCAATAACAGACTCCCAGATATTGAGTCTAACGATTTCACAGAGATAGACATTTGCACAGCTGTCAGGAAGACTCACAACTGGAAGGCGCCGGGGCCAGATGGATTTCATAACATCTGGATTAAAAGCTTTACAGCCGCCTATCCCGTACTTGCAAATGCATTTAAAGAGTTTTTAATAAATCCAGATACTTTCCCCGACTGCAATACGAGGGCAATACGGTATGTACTGTTCAAAAAAGGGGACGTTAAGCAACCCAATAACTACAGACCAATCACATGTCTGTCAGTATTATATAAACTGTTCACAGCCCTACTCAATGAAAAAATCTACCAACATTGTGATAAAAACAACATTTTTGAAGAAGAACAGAAATGATGTATAAGAGCAAGTATGGGCTGCAAGGAACAACTGACGATCGATGCTGTAGTTCTTGAGCAAGAGCGAAAAAGAAAACGCAACTTAAATATCTGCTATATAGACTACAAGAAAGCATTCGATAGTGTCCCTCACGATTGGCTGGTTGAGGTTCTGAATTTCTATAAAATTAGCCCCCACATTATTAATTCTTTAAAGTGCCTGATGAGGAAGTGGAAAACGAATCTTTTTGTCGGCTAACAATTCATTGCTGCTACAAATATCGTGAGGGGAATTGTTCAGGGAGATTCCCTTTCTCCAATTTGGTTCTGTCTACCATTGAACCCTTTGTCCACACTACTCAACAACAGCAATATTGGATATAAACTTAACATGAGGAATCCAAGAAAGCTCTCTGATCTACTATATATGGATGACTTTAAATTATATGGAGAAAGTAGAGAAAAATTAAACTCATTGATAAAAATGGTTGAAACATTCAGTAGGGATATCAGAATGTCATTCGGACTGGACAAATGTTCTACCATTAGTATACAGAAGGGAAAGTTTCAGAGTCAACATTCAACACTTTGTAACATACAACAACTAGCACCAGAAGAATCGTACAAATATTTAGGAATACCCCAAAAGCATAAACTTGATCATAACCAGTTAAAGAAGGACTTTTCCACTTTATACCAAAAGAGACTTACAAAACTTTTAAACACCAAACTGAACAGTGGAAAACTCATTAGAGCGATCAACGGTTGGGCAGTGCCAACTCTGAATTATTCTTTTGGCATTGTTAAATGGCCAGAAACTGACCTTGATGAACTTGATAGGTTGACACGCCGAACATTAACAAAGTTCCGATGCCTGCATCCAAACTCATCTACGAAAATACTAAGTTGGGGGGTAGAGGCCTTGTAAACTTAAAAAATATCTGTCTCAATCAAGAAAATAGAATGAGAAAACACTTTATTGATTCAAACAGTACGTTAATGAAATTGGTTGCAAATGAGGACCGGGGTTTCACCCCACTGAACCTAAATAAACAAAATCGTATTGATAGCAGAACAACACTCACGGATTGGGTTCGAGAATGGAAAGGACAAACATTGCACGGAAGGTTTCCTAAGACACTCGAAGATGACACCATTGACGAACAACTGCCTCTGAAGTGGCTGACCGATGGACTCTTGTACCCAGAAACAGAAGGTTTCGCGATATCTATTCAAGATAGGGTAACAAGAACAAAAAAACTATGAAAAGCACATACTGCATTTGGACGTAGTCGATAAGTGCAGGAAATGCGGTACTTTGGGGGAAACAATTGAGCACCTAATTGGCGGTTGCCCGGCCCTTGCTGCTAATGCTTATTTAGGACGGCATAATTATACATCAACAAATTGCAAAAAACTACTCGCTATTAGAAAGCGCACCTCCTCTATATTATAAGTATTCGTCTTCTCCTGTACTTGAATCATCCGATACCATTATTTACTGGGATAGACCAATCACTGCTGATCGAACGGTTGATTATAACAGGCCGGATATTATTCTAATCAGCAAAAAGGACAAGAGGGCTTTTATAATTGACATCGCAGTGCCACTATCTCACAACATTAGAAAAACTGAGGCAGAAAAATCCACAAAGTATGAAAATCTGGCATACGACTTGAAGAACCAGTGGAAACTGAGTAAGGTAGATGTAGTGCCCTTCGTTATATCCGCCGAAGGCCTAACAAGTAAGAGATTTTTAAAGAACCTCGAGAGCCTCGGTATCTCGAGATCGATTGCCATAGTGGGACAGCGTGCCGTGCTTTTGCGGATCGTGTCACATTGTTCGTAAAATATTATGCTAGGGTGAGAGGAGTTGAATTGCTTTTTCATCTTGGCGTTGGAATAACGGCCTGCATGAGCTGAGATTCTACAGTAAGGATGAGCAGAATAATAATAATAGATAGAATAATAATAATCTTGTGGGGAGTTCTGAAACACCATCCAGCCAAGATATACAGACATTTTGGTCCTCGATTTGGTCAAATAACGGCCAATATAACAATCATGAGAGCTGGCTGCGTGACGAAGAAGCAAATACGAACGCAATTGAACAAATGCCCTATCCTGAAATTACTCTAACTGTACTAAAGAATATAACAAGCAACCGCATAATTGGAGGGGTGCAGGAACTGATAACATCCATAATTACTGGTATAAAAAGCTCACATATCTTCACTCCTTCATAGTAAGATATTTCAATGCGTTTATAAGAGAACCAAAAGAAATTCCTCGATTTCTTACTCCAGGCAAAACATATTTACTCCCCAATGGAACTGCCTCTAATAACCCAGCGAAATATCGGCTAATTACCTGCCTTCAAACGATATATAAACTATGTTTCACAGTACTACTCACAGGACATATAAACAAACAAGATTTACTAAATGAAGAGAATAAGGGTTGTAGAAAGGGAAAGCAGGGATGTAAAGAACAACTTATTATAGATTCAGTTATAATGAAACACGCTCGTAAGAAAAATCTAAATTTATCATACTGTTATATTGATTATCAGTAGGCCTTCGACTCGATTCCACACTCTTGACTAATTAAGATATTAACAATATACAAAGTTCATCTAGCTTTAATAAACACACTTATAGAACTGATAAAAGAGTGGCACACCACTATTCATTTACCGCAAAATGGTAGTATGACTAGGACTGAGGAAATCAGGGTTGACGAGCAGCATATTTCAGGAGGACTCGCTGAGCCCTCTGTGGTTTTGCCTGGCATTGAATCCACTCTCCAATCTGATTAAAAGAACGCAAATCGGATACAAATTGTATGCATCATCGCCACCGAATATTTTTTGATAAAGCTGGATTCCTCCTGTGTGATTTGTCACGTAAATTTAGTGCAGTGGATGCATGGCAAGAAAAATTCTATGCTGTTTACTGTTCCTATGGTGTGGAGAAAACATACTGACCATGTAAGTGATTGCTACTTTTGTATCACTAAAACAGAAAGGTTTTCAAAAAAGCAAAGGGATAAATTTCAGTATCCAAATTTTCTTTCTGAACTTAGGCCAGTTCTTCATAGCCAGGAACCACCGGTACCGATTGCGCCTTTAAACCTGCATAACATGTTTCCCGATGATCCTAATTCTTCATCAGGATCTGACCTACAACTTCCTGAGAACACCAGTTGTGACCCAACATTTATAACCACTACCAGTGAACCTCACTTAAAAAACCCTGTTAGATAAAAATGCAAGTGTTTCACTTTACCGATAATAGATTGTAAAATTTTTAAATTTTTATAAAATGGAAGGATCGCTATGGATCTCTTGTGATATTGATGGTTTAATGAATGAGCTTAATATGGAAGATGTACCTTCCGAGTGGTGTATTTTTATAGATTCGTCGATATAGAGCCTAAAAGCAGTCTTGCTTCATAATGGAAACAAAAACCCATCTGTTCCTTTAGCCCATTCAGTGACAATGAAAGAAACCTATGACAATTTAGCAACCATACTAAATCGTGTTAAATATACACAGAATCACTGGGATATTTGAGGGGATTTAAAAGTAATAGGTATATTCCAAGGACTTCATGGGGGTTTTACAAAGTATTGCTGTTTTTTGTATCTATGGGACAATAGGGCAACAAAAGAACATTACAGTAAGAAATATTGGCTTCATAGAACTTCTTTTGGTACTTTGGTACTGGTACTTCAAACATAAAATATACCCCCCTTGTTAACTCAAGAAAAGTGCTTCTTCCGCCTCTCTATATTAAGCTTGGTCTAATGAAAAACTTCGTCAAAGCCATGGACAAAGAAGGTAATGGTTTGAAGTACCTAAAATAAATATTTCCTCAATTAATTCACGTAAGTAAGATATCCTTTATTAAAAACTAAAAGAAGGCATAGGACCTCAAATAGGTGATTTCCGTTTTCAAAAAAAAAAAAATGAAAGGGAATTGGCAGCTTGGAAGGGTTTTGTAAGTATAGTAAAATGATTTCCGCGCA
Source organism: Cosmopolites sordidus (assembly GCA_031761425.1). Lineage (NCBI taxonomy): Eukaryota > Metazoa > Arthropoda > Insecta > Coleoptera > Curculionidae > Cosmopolites > Cosmopolites sordidus. The sequence goes on along the minus strand of JARFXV010001081.1, from coordinate 536,823 downwards.
AAAAGAAAGATGAAAACAATAAAAACCCCACAGATGAACTCTTGAAATCCTATGAAATACTGGGTTGTCGCATGTCCTTAAAAATGCATTTTTTTTATATTCCCATTTGGTTTTTTTCCGGAAAATTGGGGTGCAGTAAGCGACGAACAAGGAGAGTTATTGACTGATTTGTCCGTTACATTGTGATAGTTCATTTTTTAAAAAGGAATAAAACAATTTTTTACTTTGTTATCTATCACTTTTATTTTTAAACAAAATTTGTGTGACTATAGTTTCGTAAAACGATTTTACATTATCAAACACTACTTTAAAACTTTTTTGAACAAGGAGATGTTTCACAAGGACATCAAGACGATGGAAGCAAGATAGCAGGGATGCTGGAACCAATCTATGTTGGGCAACTACTGCTGGTTTTTAAAAAGAGATGATGCTACAGAATACAAGAGGAAAGAGTGAACGTTTTTGTCACTGTATGACATCATCTCATGTAATATTTTTTATTCGCATAATCCTTAGTAATGTATTTTGAATACATTTAACAGGTTTTACATGTTTATATTAAATAAATATTAGATTGTAAAAATATGTCGTTTTCTTTTTTTTCACTACCGACCCCCTGTAACAAAAAAAACTGTACATGTCACAGTGATTAGTTTACCATTTTTGGATTTAGGACTATAAAATACTTCATATACATCTATTTTCATCGATTTTACCTGAAAAAAGTTTAAATTTGTTGACCTTTATTGTTTATTAAGACAATATAAAAGTTATATTTCCATTTGATAACTAATAACTGATATCAAAATAAAGCACCCTTTAGTATATGATGAAGGCCAACACAAAACCACACAGATTTAGTAGCTGCTTTTGTACATTACCGATAGGATGTACATAGCGTACATCGCGTACAACATAGCGTACAACCAGACTCCTTATCCAACGTTATCATTCAAACGCAAAACAATAGATAATAACACCAGAAATCATCTTCTGAAAGTTATTGAAATACATCTTGATTCCGGAAGACCTTAAGTAAGTTATGTTCCTATCAAAAGTAATGTTCATAATAAAAATATTAAGAAAAAGGTTACAATATGTTAGTTTAGCTATGTTTATTAATATGATCAAATATTTGTAAATACGCAGAGTAATATAAAATAATTAAAAGGCAAAAAATTACAGGTCATCAAATGAAAACCAATTTAATTTCGAACGGTGCGTATATAAATTCAAGGCTGTGACAATCGAGCAAAAACTGCAGTGTTAAATGACATAAACTGAATTCGAATTAAATTAAGTAAAAAATACGATTTAAAATGTTTTTTATGTAACGCAAAATTATATTTTCAACTTCCACAATTATTTCCCTGATTTATATTGCGTCAATTGTTACATAGTTGGGAACGATAGTAAATTTAACATAAATGTAAAAATGAGTGAATGAACAATATAATAATTATAATACCGGGTAGGTGGCATTTTCTTTAAGTCTCCGTCTCCGGCGTCTCAGAGATGGAGACGCAGCGTCGTTTGTTGCACTTGGTTTGGTAACCCTCCGAGGTGAAGACCATGTTTGCGTACTACAATTCGACAGACAAAAGTGTTAAATTGGACAAAGAATTCCCTTACTTCACATTCATTTGAGGCTGGATAAAGCCAGATGCCTTCTGAGAGGTCCTATATGTTGATCACTCATCAGTTGGTAGGCTTCTCGAAAAAAAAACAAACCAAGGGTTGATATCCGTGATTCAGAACACACGTTAGAGTTCAGTCATTAAATAGCCTCGATTGCTGATTGGGCTCTAACACGAAATCCTACTCCTTGATAACTTTGTTAAAATGACCAAGAAATAAGAGTATTTATAAAACAGCATTTATTTTAAACAGAAGAAAGAATATTAGACCCTTTCTTAAGCCTCGCCCCCTGTGTTTCATAGACTGCTGGAGTCCGCCCGAGAATTTTTTCCGCCATATAGTTATTTTAAGGCACAATCTTCCAGCTTCAAAACAAGGTATAACAAGCGAGCCAACTGTGAACTACTATGTTGTTGTGTCGTTGCTCTTCAGTGCCAAGAAAAAGAACTTCCTAAATAAGATTGTGACCTGTGACGAAAAGCGAATCTTTTTCGAAAATCCAAAGAGGCAAAAATTGTAGATTAATCCTGGTGAGCCATTAACCATCACCAGAAAACCAAATAACCATGTCAAAAAGGTATTGCTGTGTAAAGGGTCTACCAATAAGAATGGTGAACCTTCAAAATTAAATAAAACATACATTTTTTGCTTAAAATCGGTTCTGATTGCTTTATTTAAGAGGTTCAGATACGCAATTTATGATTTGAACAAAATTTCAGCTAAATGGACACGGCTCTTTTTGCAGACACGAATCCGCCCGCGCCAATTTTAAATGACTCTGGGGCACATTTCGGGCTGTATGGTGACTATGGCTTGGCGGATGTTAGTTTCCAAATCGTCAATAGTCGCGGATTTATTGTTATAAACCTGTGTTTTCACATCTCCCCAGAGAAAATAATCTAAAGGAGTTAAATCGCATGATCTCGGCGGCCAAGCGATGGGCCCATTTCGTTAAATTAGCCTTGCCGAAGTTGCCGAGTTGGCTTGCAATAAGCCCATGTTTCCTGTTGAAAATAAAGGTCAGCCGCATCAATTCCATTAAATTCCGGGAAAAAAATCTTCCAGCATTGCCTTGTAGTGCTCGGTATTGAAGGTAACGGTAGCTTCTTCCTCATTTTTAAAGAAATAAGGACCGACAACTCCTCCATGCCAAAATGCACACTATCTGTGATATTTTGCGGATGCAAAGGACTCTCATGTATCACGTGTGGATTAGATTCGCACCAACACCGACAATTTTGTTTATTGACGAAGCCATTGAGCCAAAAATAAACCTCATCGGAGAAGATTACTTTGCGATGAAATTCGTTGTCGGCTTCCATCATTTCGAGGGCCCAATCGGCAAATTTACAACGACTACGAGGGTCGGTTGGCTTCAATTCTTGTGCCAGTACCATCTTATATGGATGCAAGTCTAAGACGAACCTCAAAATTCGCCAAGTCAGGGCCTAACTCTTGCGAGCAGCAAGCAACCGAGACGTGACCTTTTCGGCTACACTTGCTTGAACGGCGGCAATATTCTTAACAGTTCTGGCTTTTCTGTCGTACAGGCACCACAATATCGTGGAGAGTAAACTCACTTTCAAATTTTCTAATAACACGATCAATAGCCTGTTCAGAAGGACCACCACGATGGGTGTGAATTGCTCGTTGAACTGATTGGAGTTAGAGACGCTGTGGAGAAAAAGGGGTTTATACTGACAGGGAAAGAAAGGAGGCCATTTGATTCAGAACAACACACGGCTACATACAGTAAAAAGGACTATGGAAACGATCACAGTTGGGAAAGAGATTTATCGCACTCGGCGTATTTTCCAGCATCAGTCCTTTCGAATTTTCTTTTCTTTCAATTTGGTTGATAGCCGCCACACATCTCTTGACGAAGTCGAAAATAATTCAATCATATCAAAACCACCCAGTTTTTTCGATCAAGGATTCGACAGGGGCCCGAAAGGTGGCAAAAGTGAAAGAGATTACTTAGAAGATTAAATCTGAATTACTTTTTTCATGTATAAACGTCAAAGGTAGTCAAAAATGCAAGGAATTAGCTTGACGACTTAAAAATGTTTATCGGTTTTTCAGTATTAAATTTGTATTAACCCTCAAGAGAAGCACTGGATAAGGGATACCCAGGGGTTAATTAAAAGTGTTTTTTGCCTTATAAATGGTCACGTTGAGGGATGACTTTGAGTGGGGGAAGAAAAAATTACTATCCCTATTACAGATCCCCCACCATAGCCATCTTAAGATGTGAATATTAACAAAAATATCAGTCTATGGGTACCATACGCCATTCAGTGCTGTTGTTGTGTTAGTGTTTTGTCAATAAATGAAAACCGTTAAATAAACTTTTTGCACAAAGAGTGTGTTTTTTTTTCGATCTTGACACAGTTTGTGGTAAGTAAATCATAAATATTATATTTTCTATAGTATTTTTATTGAAAACTTTAATTTTTAATTTTTTTAACATTTATTTATCGGTTTCTTTCATTTTCTATTTAGCTCAAAATGAACACGCGTTCTCGTACTTGCTGTGCGTCTGAAGTAGAAGCGTTATATGAGGCAGCTGATATTTTCGACGACAAAGAGAGTGAAAGCGAGGCCGAATCGGTTTTTGAAGAGCATCATACCAGTAAACTTTACCTTACTAAATAAATATATTCTTTAAAATAAAGCTAAATTAGGTAATACGTTTCTGAAAGTACATTAAGTCCCCTTTTAAATGCCTTTGGAAGAAAGTTTTTATCTATTAATTTCGCCTAGATATGATAGTTTGAATAGAACACCACATTTTAACATTTTTTTTAAAATGTGTGTTGAATTTTTCGATGGTATTAGGAATACTATTATTTTTTGGAACATTCTATAGATATAGCCTTTTTCTATACTGATTGAGGTTTAAATTAAAAACATATATATTAAATTGGATAATTTAATCAAAATATAGTAATAATCAAAGACATACGGGTCATTCAAAGACATACATCTTATAACGGAGATCGGGAATGAAATTAAATAAAGTGGAAAAAAAGAAGATCAGTAAAGGCAAAACTACTATAAATAGTACTCGGTGTAACTCAGTGTAGTATAAATACTCAGTGCCTGGAAAACTGTAACTTTCAGTAATTATAAGCAAGAAAAGTCACAATTAAAAATGCTATTCGAAAATCCTAGGCCACTCTAGCCCTCTCTGAGATGTTTAACCTTCAAGTGGGCGCGCGGTCATTTGTTACGGCAGCAGTTGCGCGTAACTTTAAAGATATATGGAATTTAGAAGACAAATTTTAATAAAATGTTTGTCACACTTTATTTATTTAGACACATTAACTTTAAATTAGGATATAATTTGGTAACAAAAATTTAGCTTAACGATAAAATAAAATTGAATTTATAAAATTATACTTTGGCGAGATCAAGTAATAAAAAACCCAGGATTTATTATTTACCTGCATTTATCTCTTAATTTTATTTGTAATTACACGTATACACGTTCTTTTTGGATTAGGAAATGCTTTAGAAGCATAACTCTTTCTTAAACGTAAAATTTATAAAATTACCAAGTTTGATAACTAGAACATTGAAACAGTAACAAACATTTTTATTATCTACCTGTATTTAATTCGTTATCTCAGGTTTTGTTTCCTTAATCATCGGTATCTTCAGCACGGTAACATTCATTGCAAAAAATGTAGTGTGGTCCTGGCAAATATTCCTCAGACAATCTGCACATTGTGTCTTGGATTGTCTTAATTTTTAACAGGACATATTTTGCAGCTTCCTCTGCATGCGCATGTGCACACACATGTTTCCGTTACTTATAATTAAGTGTTCCTAATTTTTCTTATGGCTTTTCTCGGAAGGTTGGCCATCGTAGCTCTTCTCTCTACTTACTTTTTTTTCAGCTGCATTTCCAGTTCATATAAATATTTTCGCCTCTTTTTTTATAACTATTTTATTTGCCTTCGAGATTACCATGGCGTTTATTTCTGCAATATCTAGAAAACGAAAAAAGAGTGTCAAAGGCCATCTCTTAACGTCGGATGCATTTTTACTTCTTTTGTCAATTTCATCGACTCGTCCTTTTGTTTTATTATAAAAAGTTATGATGCTTGACTTTCATTTGTATCTCGATTTGCATTTGTACTTTCATCTATTTCAGCTGTACAATGAAATGATGATATTAATACCACAGATCCATTTTTTTAACATAAACGACCCAAGTCTAGCCCTGTCAAAACATTTTTTATTCGTACGCAACGTGCCCACTGAAAATAAAATTTTATGATTTTTGGCTAATTTTTCTACCAAAGAAATGCTGGTGTACCAATTATCAATGGTCAAATTTCGCCCTGTACCTGAAATTAATATAATCAACTCTTTACTATATCCATTGCCGCGTTGCATAAATGATACGGCCCATCTGGGTGCCTATATTGTCGGAAAGGACATTTTTCTCGAAAGCCTGTCATCATTTCATCAATAACGACGTTCTGTCCCACACAATAAGAAGATAAGTAGTTTTTCGTAAACTTCTCTAAAATTTCCCTTGTAGGCGCAGCTTTGTCCTAAGCACTAATCGGTCTTCGCTTACGAGCCATTTTTAACAATAAAAAATAGTAAATACGAACTTTACTAGAAGATATTGCAAAAAATACTCGCAAACAGGTCATACGTAATTTTTTCGACTTCGGCCACGCATATACTATTCGACGTTTTCGCTGCGACTAAAACAAATGCTATTTGTACTTTATGGATCACGCGCAAGAAGGGTGGATATAGTATGGGTGATGGGTCTACAATGTGAGTAGGATGAAGATGTGAAATATTTGTGAAGTAGATGTAAGATTTTACGACCCAAAAATGTATCAAGTGCGGCCGATTGGATAACGTGTGCTTGCGTGAAGGTTAAGATATGAGACAAGTATCTCAGTTGTAGAAAAGAGAAAAGTAGGTCAATTATTTTTGAAGAGAGAATTTTTCATAAATGTAAGCGACGTTATTTCTTTTTAACAATGAAGTCAAAAACTGTCTTCTGGTGGACTGTCCATCAAGAATAACAATAAATCGCACATAAAACTATTAGAAGTATCCTGGTGCTTTGTAACTCTGAAGTTATTTTCGGCTTAAAATTAAACCGGATATTCTTTCGGTGAATATGAATGCCTTTCTCTAGAAGACAATATGGTGTATATAAGGATACGGGGTTAGTGCAAGCTTCTCTTGAAGAAAGCAGTATATAAATACCCATAATTTTTTTTTGATGTTTCGAAATAATAGTTTGGTCACTTGTTATTACTTTACATTACATTACATATAAAAATCCATTATTAAGTAACTGCAAATTTTGTTAAGACAATAACATGATGGTTACATATAAAGAACAACAGAAGATGATGAACAGATGAACAGATAAAGAAGATGAACAACAGAAAACCCATGATTTTCTGCGTTTTGGGTTCTCAAAATATATCCATTTTTCATCTCCAGTCACCATCCGATACAAAAAAGTCTTTCTTTCATGCGGAGAAAGCAAGCAAGGAAGCAAATCTTCGCATACCGTCTTTCGCTTTTCCATCTGTCTGTGGTTCAGCTGATGTGGTACCTATTTTCCTATCTTCTGGATTTTTCCCATGGCATACAGACTATTACAAATGGTTCGGCGACCAATATTTAACCTCTCTGTTATTTGTTGTTGAGTTTGCATATCATCTTCTTCCAACAATGCTTGCAATTCGACATCTTCAATTTTTTTTCGGTTGACCTGGGCCTACTTTGTTTTTAAAGTCGAAATTACCACTTTTGAGTAGTTTAAACCAACGCCAACAAGCGTCTTGTGTTGGGACATTGTCACCGTAAGTTTCGACAAGTATACAACGGCTTTCACTCGCCTTTTTGTTTGACTGAACAGAAAAAGCATTACGTGCTGCAAATGTTTTTTATTTTGCTCACACCTCGACATGTTTACCATACGAAAAAAATATGACGCTAACTCGAAATAGTTTAAACATCAATGGCATTTTAAAAGGTACTGTCAAAGCAACAAAATGACTTAAGAGATAGACTGTGAACCGAGATTTGTTTCCAGCACCATCTCTTAAAAATTAAGAATTATTAACTGCCACACCTGGTACTGGTACTAGATGCATTGTAGACATGTTTCAAGATAATTTAAACCTACTGGTGGCCGTAGTAATCGGTGCGGGGTTGGACTAATGCTATCCCCTACATGTTTTATTGACGATAAATCTTTGGATCTCGTCGACCAGCTATATGTCGTTGCTGATTCTTCTAAAAACTGCACTGTTTGACGAGCGGTATACGGTCTGGCGTTGTCTTGCTGAAATATAAAATGTAGACGAGCTTGATGCGGGATAACAAAGAACTGCAATATTGCGGTTACATAATGGCTTGCCTTTAAACTGCCTTCCTGATGGTGGCCTGTTTTCCTAGTATATATAGCTCTGTATACCATCATTCCTAAAGTGATAACTGTATACCGTTTAATGTGAAAGTAAACTTTCAACTTTCACTCTAAAAACGTCTGATGTTTCTACGTAAATTATGGTCATCTAAACAAAACGAAATATAATCACTAAAGCAATTAGAGTTTCATTCATTCTTTTTATAATAACCACGTATCCCCATCGCAAGAAAATGTCGATAATAAAAGCACCACTCTAGCCGGATATTTTCATATTGTTTCGCACAATAAGTCTAAAATCGGCTAGAACGACCAGAACCTCATGCTTGTGTATAACTCTGGTCCTCTAAATATCTTATCCATGTCGGTGGATAAACTCTCCTTAACTCCATCCCATCTAACCATATTATCCATCTTATTCAATGGTAGAAGCAACAATGACAAATTGTCTCGTTATTTCACAAAAATTTAAACTTGTCTCTTTTATGCCAATAGCCCAACCATTTTCAAATTCAGTACAAATCGCAAGAAACACAAGAATACTGCTTAGCTTAGGAATTACTACTTTTTGTTATTTGTTCTCATATGCTCAGTATTCTCATGCACTTTCGGCGAAGGATCTCTGGATTATCAACACGAGGTATTCCAATGTATTTTCCATATCAAATCCTTTATGATTGCCGAATTACCTGGTTGATACTACCTAGTCTCCGTAGCCGAAATCTTTCAACCAGCATCCCCATAGTATTCCACAGTTCGATCGAGACTTGTGTTCCTTTAGTTATAATAGGAACTTTTGTTTCCACTTTTAATTGTTTGTTCAATTCTATTTGGCATACTTTTCCGCCCAATAAAGTTGCCTAAAAAATTTACGTTTTACTAGTACAGCTGTATATGAAATACTAATTAATCCCTTTTAAACTAGTATTTTGAATTAATGTTATTCCATCCTCCAATTCTGGTTTTGGGCCACATCGATAAGCATTATTTCCCGTCATATTGCGATTTTTCTCCGGTAAAATGAAAATAATTTTATGCTCTTGGTATACACTACCTCAAACAGGCCCAATACTTTAATTGGAGTTAAACTGAATATCTGCACAGTATTTGCGAATATGTAATTGATTGTTCTTTAATAACTGATGAAATATCAACAGAAGGAAATGCATCAATTTACGAACCTTTTGTAGTATATAGTATATAGTATATAGTAAATACAAATCAAATCACTGACCAATATGATTCATACATAACCTATAAACCTGTTATGATGTTGAAAACAAAATTCAATTTTAAATATCAAAAATATTATAAAACGTATTTCATCATCATCATCATCAGCCCGTATCAATCCACTGCAGAATGAAGGCCTCTTCAGCATGCTTTCAACTCTCACGGTCCTGAGCTTATTTTTGAGTCATTCGGGTCCAATATACTTAATTATATCATCAGTCCATTGTGTTTTCGGTCTTCTCCGAAGACGTTTGCAATCAAGCGATATCCAGTCGAGGACCGTTTTGGTCCATCTTTCGTCCCATCGCATCTCTACATGGCCTACCCACTTCCATTTCAATTCCTTTATTTTTCCAATTATGTCACTCACTTTCGTTTGTTGTCTGATCCATGGCAGGTTTTTCTATCCCGTCTAGTAATGTCAAGCATACATATTTCCATTCCCCACTGTGCTACCTGAAATTTTTGAACTGACTGTGATGTAAGTGTCCAGGTTTCACTTCCGTATGCCATAACGGGCAGAATACACTGATCAAAAATTTTTCTTTTCAGGCAAAGTAGTAGTTTGTTCTTAAACACTAAGCTGAGCCTGCCAGCCACATTTCACGCGTCCTTCCACCTCCCGGACGAACATTGAAACCTTCATATATATATATATATATATATATATATATATATATATATATATATATATATATATATATATATATATATATATATATATAGATATATTCGTACGTGAGCGAACCACGGCCACTATTGAATTTACTAAACCAGAGATATACAGTGGTTTTGGATAGTGCATCATCACCAAAAGTCGAAGTGTTTTGTATGTTGAGATAATCCACGTTGACAATCGTAGTAAATCATCGCACGAAATTTCTCACGAGTTAATTGAATTTTTTAACTGAGGTCAAATTTTGAAGTCACTAAACAATACAAATAGCGCCCGTATGGCAAAATATTTTGATTACGTATACAGTCAACAATGTCAAACATTACGATGTATCAGATGTCAGATGACGCCTACGAACACCATTGTTGAAAATTCCAGATACATAAATAGCAACCCTCGTAAGAATTAAAAAAAACTTTAATACATATTTATAATAATTTATAAAACCAAATGATCGAATTATTCTAAAGTTACCAGTGAAAAAATCACATATCTTAATAAAAGAAGGTTTCTGCCTTATCTGAAACATGCAAATAACGTAATATTAAGTATAGTTGTTACGTTAAGACTTGACTCCTGCCACAATATGGTCAAGGTCAAAATGTTCTCAATCAATATATGTTCGTTCCAACCAGCGTCAGAAACAGTTTCTGACAGTCAGGATTCGGCGCAGTATTATTACCATATTACCATATTCATTAAAAATATCAAAAACGCACTATGGCAATTCAACTACTTACTTAATATCTCGTCGAGGTGTCCTTACTACTTTATTTTGTGGTGCGATCCGCAGAATAGAGATCAGGCTTGCGTACTGCATTTCAATAGGCAAGATGTAAAATCCGACAAGTAATCACTCTTCAGTCACGACAGTTCGTGACTGAATAACATCACTTTCTTTCACACCTCGTATATTGAGGTGCGAAGTTCATAGGCTCTAGATGACAACTTTCAAATATTACCAATTTGTTCATTTTTTTTTATGTTACAACACTCCCAGTGTTAGCGACAGTCTTACTTGTAATAAAAAACTAATCATTAAATTTAATACAGCTCTAACATTTGATATTTCATCATTTGATATTTTTCCAATCATCTATCGCCTTCAAAATAAAATTATCTTAAAACCTAATGAAATTGATATAGTAAGACATTGAGAAAATTAGTTGGAAGATTATATTAACCGGTTTTATATAGCCTGCAAAATTTAAATTATCCCAGTTATTTGCAAGCTTTTGTAAAAATAGGTAGTATTTTATTGAAAAAGTGCCACTAAATGTATTGTTATACATTTTCCTGGACAAAACGACTTAAATATGTATAAATACGTTTACACAAAATGTACACTCATTTTTTCCTTAATGCGTGAGGATGGTACAGTGTGCAGGGAACGGACAGGAATGTTAGAGGTTGTCCTTAGATTTTATTCAAAGTTATATGCGGATCAGAATTAGACAAAAACAGCAATACCCACTGAAGAACAAGTGCCGGATATCCTGGTGGATGAAGTGACAAAAGCTATAGACTCGATGAAAAATGGCAAGGCTCCAGGAAAGGATAGTATAACTGTGGAGATGTGAAAAGCTGGTGGTCGGACTTTACATAAAACGCTAAATTATACTCAAAATGTGTCAAAGAACAAGAAATCCGCAACTTATGGAAAAATGCAGAACTAATTCTTTTAGATAAAAAATGAACACAGAAAGATTTAAAGAACTACTGTCCAATAAGCCTCCTATCAGCGGTGTATAAAGTTTTCACCAAGATAATATCCAAAAGAATATTAACAAAACTTAATGACGCACAACCAAGAGAGCAAGTAGGATTCAGAAGTGGATTCAATACAATGGACCAGGTTCTACAGCTATATATATATATATATATATATATATATATATATATATATATATATATATATATATATATATATATATATATATATAGCTGACATTTTCACAAAGAGAAATAATATATTAATTAGAAAAGAAAGACTTTCATATAACAGGAACATTCAAAAAAAGGTAAACAATAAGTCTGCAACCTTATTAGCTCTAGGTAAATATTTCCCCTACTTCTAACAGTATCTTTAAGTTTTATCAATTTTTGCACTTTCGTCGTTTTCTCAATGCTTCTAATATTAATGCATCGATTAATAAAGGGCTCTAAGAGATAAAAAGTGACTAAATTTACCGTCTCTTCCTTTTAAAATCTGATTCACCCTCCTTAACCACCAGAAAAGTGAGCGTATTATAATTAAATTACAACATTTTTGCCCCAAATTTTGACTGTGGCAATTAAAAATATTAAATGAAAGTTCTTTAATTAAGGCGGCACGTAATTTTTTGGAAATATTAAAGGCTATGCATATTCTTGGAATAATATGAAATAAAAATGTCAGGGAATGATTCATTAAACATGTAAAACGTTTTATTTTTTTTTCTTTTACATCGTTTTGCTGAAATAATATACAAATCTATGTGATCATCCCAGTGTTTTTTTTTAGTTTTTGGTTAGTTATTCTTACAGATATGACTAAATACTACATTATCTTGTTGACATAGTTCTCTAATGAAGAATCGAATTAATTAATATATGATATATTTTTTGACAAATACAATCATACGAGGATTGCTATTTATGTATCCGGAATAATAAATAAAAACAAATATTTACCATTGAAAATGGTTTTATTGTTTTTCATTTCATTGCTTAGAAATGGAGTTTCTTTGACTTCTTTGGACTGCATCTAACGAGACAACAGCAGTCAGGAGTTATACACCTCCGCCCGTTGGGTTCCACAATCTCATGTGGAACGCCCAACAACCTGCGTCTCCGCCATAATGAGCAATGGTTAGTTGCTTGACCGGGAGGAAGCCCCACCCATCCCTTACGTTGGACGCAGTCCAAAGAAGTCAAAAAACTCCATATATATATATATATATATATATATATATATATATATATATATATATATATATATATATATATATATATATATATATATATATATATTTTATTACATATATTCTCTTGGCCGTTTATTATTATTATTATTTTTTTATTTATTGGGATTTTCAGTCAGTAATTAATTTTTAATTCATTTAATAATTTTTTTCATTACAATAATTCTCATACACCAAATAAATATAAAAAAAGTGTTATTAATTCTTTAATTGATAGAGCTGTTATTTTAACTAATCCAAATAATAGGCCAAAATATATAAATAAAATCAAAAAAACACTAGAAGATAATAATTATCCAAAAAAATTTTACGAACCGGTAATTAAAAATAGAATACATAGAATATATAACAATAATAACATAACATATAAAACTAAAAATGAAAATTACATACCTTTACCATACATACCAGAAATAAATAATAAAATAAAAAAGTTCTTAAACCATATAATATAAATATAGCAGAAATACCCAGTAATAACACTAAAGAAATATTTACAAAATTAAAACCACAAATACCCAAAATGGAACAAACAAATTTAATTTACAAAATTGATTGCTTAAACTGCCCAAGCTCATATATTGGGCAAACTAAACAATATTTAAAAAACAGAATTAATGAACATAAAAAAAGCATTAGAAACTTTGAACCAAACGTAACTGCCCTTTCAAGGCATGCTATAGGTAATGAACACAACTTTAATTTTAACGACATAAAAATCTTATATTTTGAAAAACAATATAAAAAAAGAAATATAAAAGAAATGATTTATATAAAAAAAAACAAATAATATCATTAATTTCAGAAATAATAATATAATAGATAATTAAGTTGTATATATAATAACATTATTAAATAATAAATTTTCATAATTTTTTATTTTTGCATCTAATATTCCACATAACAAATTCAAAACAATTAGGTTATAATAAAAAACAAAAATTTAAAGGTGAAAGAATTGTTAAATATGTCAAAGTCAAACATGTCATTTAAAAAAAGTTTTAAAAAATTATCACATTATTTAAAAAAAAATTAAAAATTAATTGTTTAATTTAAAGTGAAAAAAAGTAAAGTGTTTGGGTTAGAGGCGCATCAGCAACTAGGCTATTTAGCGACTGGACCTACAGCTTAACGTGGGTTCCGAACCACGGTCATCAGCTTCCGACAAACCCAGGCCAGCACCCCCCTCGGTCTATAAACCCTTGGTTATGTGCCTACCCATAAGTCTATCAGGAAACCTACCGACTGGCGAGTGACCAACGCAGAACACTTCTCAGAAGGCATCCGGCCTTACCCAGCCTTTAACTGGTGTGACTGAGGGGTAATTCGTAGTCGGATTTTACACTCTTGCCTAGAAACAATCACAAACATTTAGGAAAGATAAACGGACAGAAGAAAGAAAAATAACCATCCGAGCGCTGGAATCGAACCAGCTACCGCTCCAGCGCGGATTCGGCAAAGCAGACGCTCATACCGCCGCACCAACGCGACCGGCTGTTTAATTTAATATTGGTATGTTTTTAAATGTAAGTTTGTGTTTTTTATAAAAGTTATATGTATTGTAGAATTATTCTGAGGATTATGAGGATGAGAATTATTCTTTGTTTGAACGGAAACGTTAATAAAAAAAAAAAAATTAAAAAAAAAAATTAAAAAAAAATAAAAAATTAATTACTGACTGAAAATCCCAATAAATAATAAGAAAAAAAAAAAAAATATATATATATATATATATATATATATATATATATATATATATATATATATATATATATATATATATATATATATATATATATGAATAGCCTATGAATAGCACAGGAAATCAATACTTTGCATAACCGCCACGTGTTCGAATAACTGCCTCAAGCCGGCATTGAGCGAATCAGGTTCTGGATTGTGGCTTGGGGGATGTCAGTCCATACCTCTTATATATGCAGCCAGAGGTCATCCTATTTTGCCGGTGGATGTGGATAAAGGTTGAGTCGTCGGCCAATCATGTCCCATATATCTTCGATTGGTGACAAGTCAGGTGAACGAGCAGGCCAAGGTAATATTATTTGTAGCAAAGGAGTCAAACACAGTTCGTGCTACGTGTGGCGGGACTTTATCCTGTTAGAATGTGCTTCCTGGCAACCTCCGAAGAAATGATAGCACTTCGGCGCCTACAACCTCTGTCAAGTAACGTTGAGCGGTAAGTGTGCTTCGAATGAGTATGAGAGTGCTTTGTATTTCATAACTTATAGCACCCCATACCATTACTCCAGGTTGCGGTGCCGTGTGTCGAACGACAATATACGTCGCCTCTTCCCATTCATCCTGAAGACGTCGAACGAATATCCGTCAATCATAGCTCAGGAGTGTGAACCTAGACTCATCAGATAAAGATAACACTATTCTTGGTCCTAATTTAGTCGCATACCACACCATTCCAGACGACGTCAGCGGTGGGTGGAAGTCAGTGTCCTACCTAACCTAACCTAAATAATAGGCGTTGCGCCCGAAAGCCCTCTCGCAATAGACGGCGTTGAACAGCGCTGGCAGTGAGTGGCCGATCGAGTACAACTCCCAACTGTTGCGCAAGAACAAGTGATGTGGCTGTAGGGTCCAGGATAGCCATTCGCACCAACAATTGGTCTTCCCGTGCACTTGTAGGCGGTTGAGCGCCAGACCCCGAATGACGACTTGTAGTACCTTCCTCTTGCCACTGACGCCATATACAGAGAATGGTACTGGTCTGGTAATGTAACAGAGCAGCAATGTCCCTATATGACATACCATCCTCTCGTAGACCCACAATACGACTTCACTCAAACTCGGACACTTGTGCATATGACACTCGTTGTCTGCGACGTGACATCTTATACAACGAGTAACGTAATACTACCCATACCGTATCTCTCAACTCAGCGGTTCGCTACCATTCCGGTAAATAAGTGGGGGTAGCTACTCCCTTCTATTACCCTAATCTTAAACCGTATTAGGCTGTAAGAGTAGTCATTTTATACGTGTTATATAATGAGGTTTTCCTCAAATTTTCATTTCATTATCTATCTGTTTTCTTGGTGTTGCACTCTCTATTAACAGTAATTATAAAGACAAAGAAATCAAGGTTTAAACTGACAAGTCACGAAAACCTTAACCTTTATCTATCAGATTGAGGCAGGATTCTTGGGGCCAAGAATCCCGGGTGGAGGTGGGACACGACACGACTATAATCTGTCTTTAAAATATAGGTCTGTCATTCAAATACCGACCACAACAATCAACGGTGTATTTCGATCTATGAGGTCGGCGTACAAGAGATGCCAACCATCTGAACAATATAATGTAGTAATAAATGTGTTGACTTGTTTAAGGTGCCACTAAATTATATTTATGAAATTGTCTCCATTTGTTTGTTTAAATTTCCAAAGTAGTCATATTTATATATTTTTTTTTAATAACAAACTATTAATACGAAAGAAATGGTATTAATATAGCTTCAATTTGATAATTTAAATAAATCTGCCAAACGATGCTTTAAAAAAATAAAAATAAAATTTTGGTTACCATAAAGATTGCGTTACGATATCAAAATTGTATATCATTTTATTAGCAAATTCTTTGATATATTTTTATTTAAAAGTAAAAACGTTCCAGAAAAGTTCCAGTTCAAGAAAGGGATCTTAAAATAATTTCTATAAAAAAGAATAAAGTTTGTAGAACTACACCATTAATTATAGCCTTTTGAAAAGTTTTGTTTAAATATAATTCAATATGTATATGAGAAATAACATATGCTCTAACGTTGTCGCGATGAGTTACGTAGTTATTAACCATATCTATGAAATTACTGCTGATCTGGTTTATCCAACGTTTTATGAAAATATCTACAGCTGGTGTGAAATTTAAGGGTTGTTGATGAATATAGGCATTTAAAGTATTACATTAAACATAGTCCAATATTATTATACTTATGTATGGAAACGGTCAAATATCGCGAGAACGTCTTGAAATTTCTTAATGAAATTTTGTACACAAACATCAGGAAATGTTTACAACTTTGGGTATATTTTCATTTATTTTTTTTGTCGCATAAGACGTCCGCGTCTCTCTCTCTCTCGCTCTCTCTCCCTCGCCGACCAACATTTAACTTATTTGCCATTTGTTGTTGAATATGAATATCGTCTTCTCCCAACAATGCTTGCAATTTGGCATCTTCATTTTTTTTTCAAGTCGTAATAACCATTGTTGAATCATCCAAACGAACACGCGTCTTACGTTGAGCCGTTATCACCGCAAGTTTCTACAAGAATACGATGGCTTTCTGTCGCGGTTTTCTTTTGATTGAACAAGAAAAACAGGAGAGGAACTCTTTATTTGGCTCGAAACTCGATATGTTTATCACACCAAAAAATATGACGCTAACTCAAAATCGGTTAAACAGCGTTTTGATAGATACTGTCGTAACAACAAAATTAATCTTTAAAAAAATATATGAATTTTAACCGCCACACCTTGTATATCCAACCAACATATCATCAGCTTTGGTGTTTTTTATATTGAAGGCATTACCACACTCCTGGTAATTATTATTATAGAAATCTCATCCATAACCGCAGTCGAAGTTTGCTGGATATTCCAAATTGTGTCAATTATACGTTCCTTCTATTGCGGGAATTATATATCCTAATATTATAGAATAGCTAGAAATCACTCAGGGACAAATCATTCCAATTTTATAATATTACAGTTATACGCCGGAGAAAATCAAGTGTATTGAAGAATCCTGGCCAGTGAGTTTCATATTGGGTCAATACTGACAATCATTTTGGAAAACTTCAACTTTATAGATTCAATTTTACTTCAATTTGAACTATTCTTGATGGACCTGACCGCGGATCATCTTAGGGTTCCCTCTACTATCACATTATCTTGCAAACCCTAAGATAGAAGAAGTTTAAACGTTTCTGTATTACTTTAACCCAACTTGAAGCAAAACCTAATGTTAGCACGTTGTTTCGTTGTTTTCTCGACTGACGACCAAAAGACATTGGTACATACAAAAGGTTTAAACAATAAATGTTAATGAAGTAACACAATTATGATCATGTAATACCAAACTATTGACATTGGTTCAGTTATGCACACGTGTGCACCCTATATATATATATATATATATATATATATATATATATATATATATATATATATATATATATATATATATATATATATATATATATATATAATATATATATATATATATATATATATATATATATATATATATATATATATATATATATATATATATATATATATATATATATATATATATATAATATATATATATATATATATATATATATATATATATATATATATATATATATATATATATATAATATATATATATATATAATATATATATAAATATATATATATATATATATATATATATATATATATATATATATATATATATATATATATATATATACATATATATATATATATATATATAACATATATATATATATATATATATATATATATATATATATATATATATATATATATATATATATATATATATATTAGGGTTACATATAAGTAATCAATTATTTCAGTGGCAATAAAAAAAACGAATTTATTTACATTTAATTTTATCTTCAGTCCATTATGTAATCTCTATCGTTATCTTCGATGTTCAAGCCTGAAACAAAACTTGATAGCACAGCGTTGCTCAAAATTGTTGTCACTTATTTTCAGAAGGCACTAGAAAAGTCCGGTTCATGAAAAGCTTCCCCTCCAAAGCGGAAGCTAACTGTGCCGAACGCTACAATATCAGTCTTATTACTTTGTGCCAGATCGACAGCTATGCTACCAGTCGCATTAATTTATTTACGCACCTCGTATATTGTATCGTTATTTCATTGTGATATACTAATGGATAAAAATATATGTAAACATATATGTAAAAACTACATGTACAAAACCGAACAACTATAACTGATCAGCCGCCAATATTTTGTAACGTGTAATCAAGAGCAGAAAGAGAAGTAAAGTTTAAAACATCCCTCAATGGCACACCAAATAAAAGTAACCGACATAATTTTAATTTTGGAACAAAACATGACATTAAATGAATCTTGATGAAAAATTGACACGAAAACAGTTCCAATTAATTTTCATCGATAGAATGTTACATTTAATCACGCCAAAGGAATGTTCTAGGTGTGCTAGTTGGGGGGGCCAAATCACAAAATCGAACTTTAAGGATGGGCAGCTCGCGATAGGGACTTTGCCAAGATCTATTTCGGGAACTTTAAATTGGTTTGGATACGCCTTTGTTGACATCAAGACATGGTCTATGAAATCTAATGGATTTAAGCTTCATCTACATTAAAATTATATCATACTTCAGTCAAAAATGGTTTCGCGAATAAGTTAACATCGCATTTAGTTATACTAAATTAATATTAAAATAATTAACGAATAACATTTTTTAATATTTTCCTAACACTAAAGCAATAATGTTTACAGATATCTTCTTAATCACATTACTCCGACTTCTTGAATATAAATCTCACAAATGTTAACATAGCTCCATTACTGGACATCACTACTGATTCACACACTTCACACTTAAGGGGTTAACTTTCTCTGTATTATAATATTCGTACCTATTCAAGATATTGGTTCGCCTCAATCGGATTATTGCAGCCAGTCATCAGTCTTAGCATAGCATGGATTCGTAAATCGTTTTAATACTTGAAATATTTTGCGGGATTCAACAGTCCTAACTTCTAAGTAACTTTTCCTTGGAGTTGTCCCCTCGCTGTAGGCCAGTTTTTGATAGCAAAAATTTGTTCTCGTAGCAGATTTTATTTGGCTGAAAAGTTTACCCGAGAAGATATTTAGATAGATTTATCTTTTCTTGATTATTCCTAGTTAAAGCTTCTTCAGATATTCTGTATAATTAAGCAAGCAACTTTGGTCGAAATTAAAGAAAAATTCTAAATATAATCAGGGACAACTAATAAAATTATTATGGTAGCACATTGATAATATAGAAGAAATATACTATATAGAAAAATAATGACTAGAGAATGGAAAACAACTAAAAATAGAATGGAAATCCTTAGGAAACAGGAAAAAGAAAAGAAGAAACAAAGTGAAATGAAGAAACAAAAATAACAAGAAAAATAGAAAATCTAAATATAAGGCATTTGAACAGGTGCTTTGGTCAGCTAATATATATGCACATTTGACGCAATTGTTTTGTTTAGTTTTGCATTTGATCAATATTTCTGCTGGAACCATTGGTGTGAAACAATAAACTCGAAGATATGTACCACTAAATACTAAATTGATTGAAACATCTCCTGATGATGCTAAGATAGTTAGCGAAACGCGCACATAGAAATTAAAAAAAAGTTATTTGGTGGTTAAATAGTCCGTTTCAAGATACTTCGTTGATCTTCAGCAAAATGTTAATTGCCCCAATAAATCGCAATACAAATATTTCTAGTTTCTTAAAAGGCACCAGAGCCGGAGTGGTTTAACTTCTGAATAATTTTGGGAAACGTAAAATATTGTTAAATTATGATTAAATTATTATTAATAAACAAATCAATAAAAACAGTGTTTATTGATTTGTGTATATCGAATTTATTAGTATAATAAAAATAAATAAATAAATAAATTTATCCATTAGTATAATAAAAATTATAACTTAAATTTAATAATACATTTAATTCGGTTTCGCTCTCACTGTCACTTTGATCTACATTAGTAATAAGTGGTTCTATGTTATTAGTAAATGATATATAGGAATCTTCTATTTTAACAACATGGTTAATCGAATTTATCCAACTTTCTTTAAGAATACGATCTACAATCTTCCTAATTAATGTTGCAGCACTTGCACTTAAGAGTCGAATAACTGTTTTCTGATCTAACATTGGATTTTACCTGATGCCACATATGCTCAATTGGATTAAAAATACAGTAATACGGGGGAAGGCTTAAAACCGTGTGTCCCATATGGGCAGCAATGGTATCACATACATATTCCTTTTTAATATTAAATGTCTTTAATATTTCTACATCACATTTGTTATATATATTTTCGAAGTATATATCGTTTGTTAACATATAGTTCTGAATTTCCAATTTAGTGTTATTTGCATTAGGAACTTTATTTTTTTGGCGGTTATGATAACTAGCATTGTCCAATACAATTACGCTTTGGGCAAAAGGCTATTTATAAACCAATCTTCAAAAAGTTCTGTTGTGGTGTCGTCATGGTAGTCCAAAGATGAATGTTTAATATTTTTGTAGAACAACCGTAAACAATTTGGAACCCATCCATCCTCGGAATCAGCATGTAAAATAAGATTTTCAATAAAGAAACATATACATTTATAACAATTTGCTTAGCATCGGGCGATAAATGTTTTCTTTTAACCATGTTAGCAGAATCAGGAGATGAATCAATCTAGACATCAATTTAATTCAATCTAATCTAATCAGTGTGAATTATCTCCTAATGATGTTAACATGGTTAGCGAAACATACATCGAGATGTTTAGAAAAAGTACTGGTGGTGTTTAGTTGTGAATCTATTTGAGGTTAGTCATTCGAATTAATCTACTTGCATTAAAATATACTTATATCAACCTTTTCTTTCAATCTTAGAAGCACCAATTTGTGCTAAATACCAAGTAATTGAAGTAATTCTTAATTTCAAGTAATTGTTGGCTATATATTTGTTTAATGTTTAGAACTGAACTTCGCATAAAGAAAGTGTATAAGTAGATAAGGGGAAACTTATAAAATTTTAAACCATACGTTACTCACTTAAAATATTTGGTTTGTCGTGAACCAAACGATGTTCTAACACGTTCATCATATAATGGTGGATTACTCATCATTATATCCTTGATTGCACAGTTTTTGTGTATCTACTAAAGGGGGGAGGGTAACAAATATACATTTTTCTTTTAATACCCATTAGATATAAATAATACAGGACTTATTTGAAATCTAATCAGAAGAATGGGGAAAGAATCGAAACTATAATGTTAATGGAAAAAATAATGAAGTAAATGGACATAAAAAAATAAACTACTATATATTTCTATGCCTTTCGATTAAGATCATTTTTCATGAAATGTGAAAACATTAATTGTTAATCTGATTTTTAATCTTTGATTATTTGTTGACGTAATTTTTTGTATAATACGAATTATCATTCATTTTATTTTTACCTGTCTATCTACTGTAATGATTACTTCTTTTTTTAATATATGATCTTTCAACAATGAGTGCTACATAAATTTTGTATAAAAAAAATGTTTGCATTAGCTTTATTTATTTAAATCATCGTTTCTCAACCTTTTTAGTGTCGCGATCCACTAAATAGCCAAAAAGTCAAGTAAAAAATGTTGCGATCCCCTTACTACCGATATGTTAATTTGACGTTCATTAAAGTTTTGGGCCGATTAACACGGAGACGTTTCGTCTTTTTTTTAATATCGTTATTTATGAAGAATCGTTTTTATTTTTAAATGGCTTATAAGCTTCTGTGAGCGTGTTCACACGCTCATAATCTATTTGTATTGGTATTAAATGACGAACCATCAATGACGGATGTATATGTGAATGGGCCGTTACACTTATACTGAAATACCGTACACAGCCACAAATATCGAACTACAAGACTTGTGTAACCCCTTCTTATATTACTTTTACCAGTTCGAACCTATACCCTGCAACTTGCACTTATAACCGGCCGTGCATGTGAGAGGATCATTCGTCCCGGGCGCGCGTAGGCACGTTCCTACAAACTATGTGCTTTGGTAATAAAAATAAAGAAACGAGACGAAAAGTTTCATTGTTAATAACGTTTTTTCGTAAAACAAGCACTAGGATGTCTACTCTCATTTCTTCTCTGACTCAGTGTTAAATAAATTAATAATAGTGTGGAAATAAAATAAATTAATAATATTAAATAAAATGGAGATTTGTGGCAAAACGAAATGCAGCGTCTATATCTGGTGAAACAGTAAAAAAATACTAGATTGTACAATGAAACATATTTAAAATCTGGGTTCATTGCCTTGGATGACATTGCCGCAATGTGTTGCTTGTTATCAAGTTGTCCGCGGAAAGCATGAAGCCTTCAAAATTAGTCCGGCCTCTGGAAACAAAATACCCGTCTTAACAAAACAAACCATTAGAATTTTTCGAACGTAAATTACTCGTCGTGAAAAATCAAGAAATTGTTATCAAAAAATCAGACCGTAATGAGACCGCAGCATTTGAAGCATCCTATTTAGTAGCATGAAGGGTAACCAGGGAGTCTAAACCCCACACGATTGCGGAAAATTTTATATATATATATATATATATATATATATATATATATATATATATATATATATATTATATATATATATATATATATATATATCATCCAGCCATTGCTGATCCACTGCAGGATGAACGCCTCCCCAGCATCCTTCCAATTCGCACGGTCCTGAGCTTTCCTCAGCCATTCGGGACCAATATACTTGAGGATATCATCCGTCCATCGTGTTTTCGGTCTTCTTCGTGGGCGTTTATGATCAAGCGTTATCCATTCCAGAATTACTTTGGTCCATCTGTCATCACATCGTCTCTCTATATGACCTGCCCACTTCCATTTCAATTCTTTCGCCTTTCCAATGATGTCACATACCTTCGTTTGTTCTCTGATCCATATGCAGTGTCTTGTGTCTCTCTGTGCAACCCGAAGCTTTTGAACTGATTGTGATGTGAGTGTCCATGTTTCACTTCCATATGTCAAAACTGGCAGCACGCACTGATTAAAAACCTTTCTCTTTAGACAAAGTGGGAGTTTACTCTTAAATACTATATTGAGCCGGCCAAATGCCTGCCAGCCACACTTAACCCACCATTCCACCTCCCGGGCGGTATCACCCTCCATTGAAATCCTTTGCCCAAGATATATGTAGTGGTCCACAACCTCTAAATCACTTCCTAGAATAGAAATTCTTCTGCTGACAGCAAATTTGTTAAATATAACCTGACTCTTTTTTAGGGTTATTTTCAAACCAAATGGTTCTCCTGCCCTTTGCAGCTCTCGCATGTATTCTTGTAGCTCATCTGGGTCTTGTGAAAGAAGAACGATATCATCTGCGAATCTAACATGGTTTAGATATGCTTCATTGATTTTTATTCCCATCTGTTTCCAATCCAGATTACGAAATACCTCTTCAAGGCAGGCTAAGAAAAGAACAGGCGATATTGAGTCACATTCTACGTTGATTTTAACTTCAAAGTCATCCATGTGAACTGTAGCTGTAGCTTCTTCATACATGGATCTCAGTAGGTTCACATAGGCTCTGTCTATCCCTTGGTTAAGCAATGCATCCATTATGGCCTGCGTTGATACTGAATCAAATGCCTTTTCATAGTCAATAAAAGCCAAGCACAGTGGCATGGTGTATTTATTGTGCCTCTGTTGAACAACCTGGATATGGTCCATTGTACTGAATCCACTTCTAAAATCTGCCTGCTCTCTTGGTTGTGCGACATTCATTGTTCTTAATATTTTTTAGATATTATCTTGGTGAAAATTTTTGTACATAACTGATAGGAGGCTTATCGGGCCGTAGTTTTTTAAATCTTCCTGTGCTCCTTCCTTATGAAGAAGAGTCACTTCAGCATTTTTCCATAGACTGGGTATTTTTTAATCTTTGAGGCATTTTGAGTACAATTTTGCCAGTATTTTATGTAGAGTTCGACAACCAGCCTTCAGCATTTCAACCGTTACATTGTCCTTTCCTGGAGTCTTTCAATTCTTCATCGCGGAGATTATTTGGGCGAAGTCACAGGTTGGTGTGTGTTCCACATTGGACTTGACACCCAGCTACTCTTGTCTCATTGGACGCTGTTCAAAGAAATCTAACATTACATATATATATATATATATATATATATATATATATATATATATATATATATATATATATATATATATATATATATATATATATATATTAAAGAAAAAGTTAATGAAAAATATATAAGCGATTATTAAATATTTTTCACGCAATCTGCCTTAAAACCTTTACTGGGTCATTTATTGGTCGATAGATGATTAAGCAAATAACTGTGCTAAAATAAATCCATATTGCACAATTTAAGTTTTTAACAATCCTATTAATATTAAAGTAATAACTTTTGCATGTTGACTTTTGAGTTCAGAACAATTTTTATGGGAATGTATATTTTTAATAATAGCGCATTGGTGTCATTAAACATTTCAAACAAAATTTCAAACGATCGTTATAATACATAAGAAGTAGAAAAATACATGTTTGTCTTTTTATAATATGAGCTATTTTTGAATTATGCTGCTTTGTTATTTATTCGGTGATGTTTTAACGAGACTGTAACACCGATTTATGCCATTATTTCTGCCTATTTTTCGATTGGAGTATTTTTTAATTAAAGGTCGCTAAACATATTATTCATATAAATATATCAAATTTCTCATAATTTGTCAAATCAAAATTAGGAAATAAAAATGACTTTTAAGTCATTAACAATTATTAACGTGTATATTCGAAAATGTTTGATATATAAACGAATTCAATTCCCGCCACTCACACTCTTTATGCAACAGAGTATTAGAAAAGCATTAGACTAGAAAACATTATTTTTCGGTAGATTCATACTTGCTCTAGCTTTTCGCGCAACTTGATGTTGATTACTCTTTCACATATATTGCAAGGTATATTTTCAATTGCGGCCTGAAGGTTTTGTTTAACGTCAAGAATTGTTCAGGGTTTATATAAACCGACGATTTAACGCGTGAGATCTGATGATTTTGGTAGATAGTAAACATTACCGTTTAATGAAATAAGACGTCCAGGATATCCAGATGTGTGACAAGTCGCACTGTCTTGTTGAAAAAAAATATTCACACCCACATTTATCAGTTCAGTTTCATATTCTATGAGCATTCAACATTAACACTAACAGTAGGTTAATCATCGTCTTCAAAAAAATAAGATCTTATTAGTCCTTCAGCCCAAAAACCGCTCCAAACAGTGACTTTCTGAGGATTAAGAGGTAACTCTAGAATCACTTGAAGATTTTCATCGGTCTAAACAACACATTAACCCAGAAGGCCCTTCATCGGAACAGTTTATACTTTTCCATAAAGCGGGGTTGCCTTCCAACTGCTCTAGTACCGACCATTAATTAACCCCCTGTACTGAATACAGCAGTCAATGAGTGACACTTACATTTCAGACAGTATTGCGATTATTACACTCTGACACTGACACTCTTATTTGATTTACTCTTTATTACAAGTGTTATCTATGAAGAAGTATTATCCTTTCGTTTTCCAATTTTGATTTTGGGCGCAACACTTTGAACACCTCCTCAATCAGACCCATCACTCGCACAAATAGCAATTACAACTGATATAACATCTGATGAAAGATCCTCTTTGAGTCCTCCCGCACTCGAGGAAGTAAAAACATCCCCGATGAACCGCGCAAACAACAAGGCACCGGGCACTGATCAAATTCCACCTGAGCTTCTGAAAGCCAGCTACGCCTGCATAGCACATCCCCTACGAACATATGGACGCAAGAAACACTTCCTGAAGATTGGCGCCGGAGTACCATATGTCTAATGTATAAAAAAGGTAACAAACTTTGATGCAATAACTATTGAGGAATATCCGTGCTACGTCTTATAAGATCTTGACGAAAATTCTAAAAAAGAGAATTAAGCCGTTTGCTGATAAAGTAATTGATGAATACGAAGGCGGATTAGAGCTGGACGATCGACTACGGACCAGATATTGTTAGTTAAACAGGTTCTGGAAAAGTGCTGGGAATATAACATTGATGTGCACCAGGTATTTGTTGACTTCAAAAAGGCATAAAACAGTATCGACAGGCGCCTACTGTATGAAATCATGTTGGAGTTTGGAGTTCCACCGAAACTGGTTTGGCTAACAAGAATGACAATGACCGATTCTTTGTCAAGTCAGAGTAGAAAATAATCTGACTCCCAGCTTTAGAACTGACAATGGACATAAACAAGGTGATGGTCTGGCACCAATATTTTTCAATTTGACACTCGAATATGCTGTTCCGAAACTTCCCGTTGGCATCAATGAAACACTATGTTTCAAATCCACACAACTCGTAGCATATATCAACGACATAAATATACTTGCAAGATCTTTGGAGAGTGCTAAAGAAATATTTGTAAATCTTGACTTGGTAGCAAGGGAAGTTGGACTACGTACTAATGAAAACAAAACATGTTATGATACAAACAAGCAAAATGAAGGCAATAAGACAATATACTACAGTAGGAGACTTTAACTTAGAAAATGTGAACAATTTTGTATACCTAGGGGCAAACTTATCGAAGGATGGAAGCGAATTCATGGAAATTAAAAGAAGAATAATGATGGAAAATAAGACTATAAGAAGATAAGAAAATAAGGCAATTAAACTTAAACCATATAAAATGATTATAAGACCTGTGCTATGTTTTAACAGCGAAACGTGGACATTAACTGAGGTGTCCGAAAAATTACTTAACGCCTTTGAAAGAAAGGTCCTCAAAAGAATCCTCGGACCTGTGAGGGAAGACTCGATCTGGAGAATACGCTAATAAGCTACAATGGTTTGGCCATGTAGAGCGGATGGATGATGGAAGAATTCTCAAACGCACACTAAAGGGGAAAGTAAATGGACAAAGACAAGTTGGAAAACCACGGAAGCGGTGGGAGGATTCTATTCCCGCAGACAGCAAATCGCTGCTAATATTTTCAAACTGGAGGACGCGGGCACTGAACCGAGAAGGGTGGAAAGCAGAGTATACAGGAGGCCCTCTGTGAGTGTAAATTGCAGGAAGAAAACAGCCCATAGATCTGAAAAAATGGTACCTGATGGTGCAGCATCAGGAGAATAAGGTGGGTGATAAAGTACTTCCCAGCCTAATTCCTTGATTTTTTTCTTGGATGATTGTAGCACTATGAGGTTGTAATACTGCAGAACAACACCTTTTCGATTAGTCAGTCTTGGAGGATTTTGAATCAAAACCAAGTTTAGTCTATTAAGCTGAGCACAATAATATTCAGCACTTACGGTTTAGTTAGGATCCAAAACCGCATAGAAAATAATCCCTGCAAAATCTCATATCAACATTAACGCTTTTTTAGGGTGAATACCTGATTTTAGAATAGACAAAGGAGGTTGTCCTGGTGTTAGCAATTATTTTTTTTATCTGAATTGCTATATAGAATCGATTTTTCATCCCCATAATTTGTCATAATTTGTTGAAGAACAGGATCTCTGCCTAACATGCATAAAAATGCACTGCGTATTGAATTTTGTTCTCAGGTAAAATTTGATATGACATCTACATTCCTTCCCTTTGCACTTTACTCAGTTGTTTTACACAATTGTATTGCAGACCGTGAAGTTTTAAGCTTTGTCGCTAATTTCTGCATGGCTTGTTTGGGATCAGCTTTAATTTCAGCCATAGGTCCCTATCAAACATGGACCAAACATGGACAAAAATGCACTGCTGGTGGTTACACGTTGAATTTTGTTCTCAAGTGAAATTTGATATATCATCTACATTCCTTGTCAAATTTGATATGACATTTACATTCCTTCCCTTTGCACTTTATTCAGTTGTTTTACACAATTGTATTGTAGACCGTGAAGTTTTAAGCTTTGTAGCTAATTCCTAGATGACTTGTTTAGAATCAGCTTCCATTCCAGCCACAGATCCCTATAAAACTCAACAGGTCCTCCAATTTTTTGTACCATCGAAAAGATTATAATCACCGTTCTTACATTTTTAAACTAACCCTGATATGTTCTACTTCTAAGACATCAGGATAAACAACATTTATAGCACTTGTAGCATTGTTATGCTTTGAAACTCATAAAGCATCCACACTTTGCTCTTCCATTTATATATGGTTCACCTTTTTTCAAAATTTAACAAGAACTATATTAAATGTCAATATATTTAACTAGAACATAGGTGATGTTCTGTTAAGTTATTATTATCTGTAGATAGCAATGTTTTTATAATTTATAAAACACGATGTTACTTATGTAATACACCTAACAGTTTAGTTTGGTGTTGGTTATAACATTAATAAACCACAATTGCATACTATTATTTTCATAAATTTGTTATACAATTATTTTATACTTTCACTAACTATTTTTAACCTAAAATTTGGCAGGCTACTATGTATTTTAAGTTTTATTGTTTTACAAAGAAGATTTGAAATATATTTATAAATATAAAATAATTAGTTTAAAATCCACCAAGGACATATACAATGAAAGTCTCAGTAATTATAGAATAATAACGAAAATTACTAAAATATCAACTGACTTAAAAATAGTAAAATTAACCCACTATATAATCACTTAAAATAAATAATTGGAAAAAAAATAAAACGATGTTACATTCACTATTCACAGGAAATTATTTATACATATTCTTTCTCATAGAAGTAATTTTTAACCGATGTTTTTGTCAATGTAATTAGCATATTTGGAGCGATTTAAAATTATATTTTATTACTATCTCAACAACATCATTAACTTGGATATTATTTTAGATAAAGCCTTATAAAGAAATAAATAATAACATACGATTCAAATTATTTAGGTTTATTGTTTAGTTTGTTTTCGTTTTGTACGAATGGTTATTAATTATGCTCAATTATGTATACAAATTGTTTAAAAATACCAAAGTTTTGAATAGCTACAATGATTATGAGAATACATTGTAGTATTGCATCGTCTAGCTTCTTGACGTAAAATTGGATATCTCTCGATAATTCCAAAATTCCCAAATCCCGCTAATAATTTGATCACTTGGGATGAATTCCATGTACGATGGAATGCAATGCTGCAATGATAAATGACTAACTAGCAATCACTCATCGGTTGAGTAGCATTTGTTTAAAAAAGGTTATATTTTAGGAAGAAATTGTTATGCAAATAATCTGATATGTCTTATTAACCTTTCAACAGTGGCGCGCGGACTGTCGTTCCGCACCGGTTTCGTTTGGACAATAATTTCCGTTGCACTCCCCTACAAGTGTTGCGCTTCAAAATATCGTTCGGGTCGGGCGTGTATTAGTAGGCGGGGGCTTTGATGAATAACTCGACATTGCGGACCGAGAATCCGCAGCGAACAATGACGTAACAAAACATATTAATTTATTTTTCTCTGTTGTTTTGATAAGGTATGTTCTTTTCGCTATTTTTTGTTGTCACTGTTACACATATACGTTTTTAGAATGGCGTCTTGTGAAAAAGAACAAGGGCAACTACATAAATTAATGAAACAATGTTTTCAATCCTCTGCTGAAGAGGAATTACCCGTTGATGAATGTGATGAAGAGGAAGAAGACGCCATTGACCTGGATATACATAAAGCAGATAGTGAATAGGTTATTTCAGATAATGAATCGGCTGTTTTGCAAGAAGCTGTTGGTCCATTTTTCATCGGTGAAAATTAAACTACCAAATAGAGGCAACACTGTACTCCAAAAAATTTAAGAACCCGATCAGAAAATTTAGTTACCCATTTACGCGGTTCAAAAGGAATTGTTTAAACACTAAACATTTCTTTGTCAATATGGCGGTATTTCTTTCCAGAAGTTTTACTACAAATTATTGTAGATGATACAAATAAACATATCCAGGCTGCTCAAGATCGATAGTCTCAAGAAAGTGATGCCAAAACAACTGACATCCTTGAAATTCAAGCATTGTTTGGGTTATTTTTTTCCTTTATTTGCATTTATATTCCAAAAAATATCAAAAATACCTGTTCTTATTTAAAGAAAGAATCACTGGGCAAAAACAAAAAACCAAACGGAAACAAATTTCTCAGTGATTCTTTTTTCTAATAAATTTGCCTAACAAACAAAATTTTAAAGATATATAAATGTTATAAAATATTTTACAAACTTTTAACGTTAACGTTTCGCAGGGTACTCTCCCCCCGTTTTCAAAACTAAACTAAAAAATAAATTATATTAATTTGTAATATATAAAGAAACGAGTGAAAGTAAATATATTTTTTTGTATATGTCAAAGATACCTACATTGATAACAATACATTTTCATGACAGTGACATGCTACCAAAAAAAAAAATAAACAATAAACAATCACACAGTAAACATTACCTATATATATATATATATATATATATATATATATATATATATATATATATATATATATATATATATATATATATATATATATATATATATATATATATATATATATATATATATATATATATATATATATGTACTGTGTGATTGTTTATTGTACTGATTGTGTATTCAAATATTTAAATGTTTTTAATTGTATTCTTTAGAATCGGGAACCATATTGAATTTAAATCTACCGAAGGCATAGCAATACAGTTATTTTTATTTAAAGTAATTATAGCGGTTTCTTTTAATCTTCTGTATTTTGTTACTGATTCTTTTAATACCGTTTTGAAATTTTTCCAATTGATTTTATGACCCGATTCCCATGCGTGTTGACAAATTCTAGATTTATTAAAATCGCCCTTTCTAAGAAGGTTTTTTACTCTAACATCTTACTCTCTTTTACTCTAACATCTAACGGTCTAGATGTCTCACCTATATAGAATTTGCCACATTCGCAGGGAATTTTATAAACCACATTTTTGGTATTTTGTTGTATATTGTTTGGTTTAGTCTTTGTTAATAGAGATCTAAGAGTATTTTTTGTTTTCAATGTCGTTCTTATGTTGTATTTATTTCCTACTCTTTTAATTGTATCAGAAATACCGCGGAAATAAGGAATTGTGAGGTTAATTGTTTGAGAGTTATTATTATTGTTATTAATAACTTGTCTGTTTTGTCTAGTATCAAAATTTTTAAGCGATTTATTTATAAAATTTTTTGGGTAATTGTTTTTTATTAAAATGTCTTTTATGTGATTTGTTTCTTTTTGTAGTGTATCACTGTCGGTACAAACAAGTTTTGCTTTGTCATATAAACTTTTAATTACTCCTATTTTGACCGATTTTGAGTGATTTGAAAAGAAATTGAGATACCTATCTGTGTTTGTCTGTAAACTGTAGTTTTTAATGTGTTGTTTTGTTTTATTATTAAAGTGTCGAGGAATGGCAATTTATTCTCCTTCTCCATCTCTTAAGTAAACTTAATTGTAGGCTCTCGAGAATTTATATCTTGTAAAAAATATTTAGATCGTCAATGCTATGTTTCCATATAGCAAAAATATCATCAACATACCTAAGCCATATTAATGGCTTTTTAAGAGATTTATTTAATATTCTCGAGTTCCTCCATAAAGAGATTACTCATCAAAGGAGAAAGAGAAGAACCCATTGCCATTCCGAAATTTTGTTGATAATAATCATTTTCTAATTGAAAATATGTGGTTTTTAATCACAGAGTTAATAGTTCCAAAATTGTATTTATATTTAGTTTAGTGCGGTCTTTTAATGTTGTGTCATGTTCTAATCTCTTTCTAACTATTAAAAGTGATTTATCAACTGGTACATTAGTAAATAAACTCACCACGTCAAAACTAACCATTAAATTTTGGTTTGTAATTTTAATGTTCGAAATTTTATCTAAAAAATCTGAAGTATTTTAATATATGAATTTGTTCTATCCGAAAGTGGATTTAAAATGTTTAATAAAAATTTTGCTAGTTTATAACATGGGGAATCTATACTACTAACTAGTGGTATATTAGTTTTGTGTATTTTTAGTAGACCATAGAAATGAGGTGGTTTACTATAATGTGGTGTAAGTTGTGATCTTTCTAGATCTGTAAATTCACGTTTGTGTTTATATAATGTATTGTAAATATGTCTCTCTATTTTTAATGTTGGATCTGTAGGTATTTTAGTGTAATTTCCCTCATCAATTAAAGTTTTAATTTTGTTATTATATTCTATAGTGTCCAGAATAACTGTGGCGTGACCTTTGTCTGATGGCAATATTTTAATAGATGTGTCTTTTTTTAATTTACCTATAGCTAACCTTTCCTCATGGTATAAATTTGATTTGATTTTAAATTGTTTTTCTAAGATAAGTTTTAACCTAATTCTGTATTCATTTGCAGTTTCCAAAGGTAATTTTTGAGCAACAGACTCTACTGCCGAAATAAGGTCTAATTTAGGAACATCTTTCGATGTAACACTAAAATTTAGTCCTTTAGAAAGTACATACTTTTCAGAATCAGATAATATTTTATTTGAACGGTTAACTACAGTTGTATTAATGAAATCTGTGTCTGTATGCGTATTAATGTGTTTTGTATGTGTTCCATGTTTTTCAATAATTAAATTTTTAAATTTCTTAATGTGCGTACTTTTTTGGATATTGCAGTGATATATGTAACTGGAATAGACGCTATTATAAATGTGATTAAAATCTACTTACTCTACTCTACTTTTTCGTATATTTGTTGTAATGTATTATTAATGTCAGTCTTTAATTGTTTTTTAGTGTATATGTGATGTTGGATGCAATCTCTTAAAAGTGCTAAACTAGCCCTATGTAAAATATATATACTTCTGTTTGTGTTATAAGGTGTACGTAAACGTAAACCTTTTGGTATTATGTCACAATCTTTACATTTGTAAAGATATGTTAAACTGTTTTCAGAATGTTGTAGTTTACTATATATTTACGTATTGTGACGTGTTCATATATTTAAAGTTTGTAAATATTTTTATAACATTTTTATATATTTAAAATTTTGTTCGTTAGGCAAATTTATTGTATATATAGATATTTCGGCTTAACTACAAATATTTCGATTCTTACTGCAACATTTGCGGTTTGGTGACCTTGAAACTCGCGCAGCCAGAAAGTATGTTGATAGATTGGCAGCTATTCGAGATATTTTTGAGATTTTGGTAGATAAATGTAAAACTGCATTTACACCCTTTCATTACGTAACAGTTGACGAAAAATAAGAAGCATTTAGGGGTAGATGTATTTTCCGTCAATACGTACCCAATAAACCGAACAAATACGGAATAAAAAGGTATGCTCTTTGTGACCCCAAAGTTTTTTTATTCTTATAACTTGGAAGTATATGCTGGCAAACAGCATGAGGGTCGTTGGGAGGTAAACAACTCCCCAGATGCTGTTGTGGAAAGGATGTGTGAAACGATAAGAGGAAGCGAAAGGAACGTAACTACTGATAATTGGTTTACCAATTTTGAGTTGATAAAAATAATTTCAGGATGACTCTCGTAGGAACGATTAGGAAAAATAAAACAGAGCTTCCTGGAATTTACCCGCCCAGTAAATCGGTCTGAAAAGTCGTCAATGTTTGCCTTTCACGAGAATTGCGCGCTCTTATTTCATGCTCCAAAAAAAGTAAAAATGTTGCTTATGTCAAGTTTCTACCATGATGACACTATTGATAGAAAAACAAATAAGCTAGGTATAATAGATACTTACAATCAAACAAAAGGAGGAGTAGATACGGTGGACAAACTTTGCACTGCTTATAATTGTGCACGTGCCACTCGAAGGTGGCGAATCGTAATCTATTTACAAGGCGAATGACGTAGGTAAAAACATTTACGCAGATAATTTTTGCGGAAACTATCTTTTGAATTAATACGTGATTACATAGGAACTCGCTCTACTGTGTCGAATATACCACGATCAATAAAACTAAGAATTAGGGAGATTCTTGAACTAGAAGTTACGCAGCAGCCTCGGGAACCTCCAGCAAATTAAAGAGGTCGATGCGCTATGTGTAACAGGAAAAAAAATCGCACCACCCGATATTTCTGCAAAAAAAAATCACACTTATGTATGTTTGGAACACGTTCTAATAATTTATCCAGAGTGTATTGAAATAGAGCATGGCGAAAGTTAATTTTATAATGGTTATTTTACACTACTTTCAAGTTATTTTTATGTTCTTTTTTAGTGTAGTTCTAAAATGTTTGTATTAGAAGTTTTGCAAGTTATGTCAAAAAACATTGTATTAAATATATTTTTATGTTCTTAAATAAGTACGTAATACAGTAATTTAAGTTTAATATGTATCTTTTTATTATATGATTGTCTATTTTAATCACTACGTAGCAAAAATACGACGTTCTCTAATGGCGGACTAGGAGTCCCAGTGACCACTGATGTTCGAAAACTTAGTGCGACCACTGGAAGGTTAATATTTGTGCAAAAGCCAAGTTAACGTGACATGAATTGTCTTAATTGCCTTTTTTGTTTCTAATAGTTACAAAAAATATAAATGTGTCACATGCAGAAGAAAACTAGTAACTAAACAGTAATGCAAGAAAACTCCAAAATAAACGAACAGAAAACTATTAGTTTTTGACTGCTGTCGATCACCATGGTGATACTTGAGAGTGTTGGGAATAAACGGGCATTATCCTCACATACGATTTTTGAAGGTGCTCGGATGTGAGTTCGTCAAATGGTTTCCGTATGAAGCTATTTTGTCAACAAATCTTACTTAACTTACAGCACGTCATTAAAAATATATGGTTGCGGTGAGCCGTTCGAATAATATCCTGAATGCAATGGCTGCATTTTTTTTTGGTCCTCGATAATTAAGTGCAAAAGAAAGTCTGAACAGATTTTGTTTTTAAAATAACAGCATACATTGTTACGCACTTAATAATACACCTACAAACAAAATATTGATTTAATCTTCCAAATTTATTTTGTGGCCTTCAAAACAAGTTTCATTTGATGCGATAGACTTATTATACCAGGGAATAATGCAGGCGTCGAAACACTTCTTATATGGCATTCACTTCTTTCTGCGAATTTTGTTTTAAGGCCTCAATGAACGTGTTTCATGAAGTGGTAATTTAAGTTTATGGAACAAAAAAAACTGACATGGAGCCATATCGGCGAATATGGTTCTTGGTCTATTAAATTCTTTGAATTTTTGTTCAAAAATGTCCATACAAAGATTGATCAGTGGGAATGCATATGATCGTGATGCAAAATCAAAGAGTACTTTTTTCACCAATTTGGCTTTTTGCAGTGAACATTCTTTCTCAAACGCCTCATAAAGCACAGGTGATATGGTCTATTGAGTGTTTGCCCATTCTGCAGAAATTCCAACTGAAGAACACCAGAATAATCAAAGAAAACAACCTACATGATTTTGATATGGTTTTTTCAGTTTGGGTTTATTATCGAAGCACCACTTCAAAGCGTCTTGGCTTGGGTGAATATCAAATTCACAAGCCCATGTCGCATTACCCGCTTTGATGTGATCGCTGAATGCAACGTACGAATTGGTAAGCATGTTTTCGACAAACTGTTTATCGTGTTCTTTCGGAATGAGCCGCGCCACGACTCGTCTCATGGTCAAAACCTTCGCCAAAATGGTATAAAAGGATTCGTCAGACATTCGTTTAAATAACGATGTTCTATCACAATCGCTTTCATTTTGTCAATGTTTTCGATACTTCGCCCACTTCTCGACATTCTTTGGATGATTTGTAACACTCATGCATTCATGTTGTCGATACACGTTAAGTTACCGTAGGGCCTTTCAAACTTTTAAATTATTCAGAAATTTCGTTGCCGACACATAATTTGAGACAAATTCTTTGTTACATATTTTTATTAATTTTAAAAATCACAGAGCACATTTGAGGTCGACTAACCTGAACAATAGATGTAAACAAACTGTTCGACAAGTGGCGCCAAAACTGTAGGTGGTTTTTTTTTATAGATTTTTTAAACTGAACAATGTCCACTATTTATTTGACAGAATTTATAATGAAGTACACTAATAAACAAAAATATTACAAGGCAAGGCAAAATATAAAAGCTGTTTTTCAATTTTGATTTAACATCTCTGTAATTTTTTAATATTAAGTCTGTTATTTTGAAGTGTCCTGTATGTATAAGTATTGTACACTTATATGGATATCTAAAAATGTTCACATCGCATTTCATAAAGAATGTTTTCTGTTTGTAATGGCAAATCTAAATGAATTAGCTGTTGTTAAAATTGTTACTTTAGCTAACGAGGGTTACAGGCGAGAACATATTGCACAAATGCTGAGGATACATAAATCGACCCTATCTCGTGCAATAAAACGATACGAGGATACGGGAGTACAGATGGTGAGTTAGACAAGGATGTAAACGATGAACGACGCAAAGGAATGATCGCTATTTACTACTTTAGTCATTACGGAATCGTACATTTACAGTTCCGCATCTAAAAAATGAACTGCTGAATGCGAGGTAAGTTAATGCGAGTGCGACAACAGTAAGAAAAAGGCTAAAGGAAATTGGTTTAAATCTAAAATGTCTTACCAAAGTCCCTCGGCTTGTCCCACATCACAAAATGATCGGGTTACAATTTGCACGAGACCAATTTGCTGATTGGGATGACCGGGAATGGAGCAAAGAGTTATTTTCTCCGATGAAACACAAATACAATTGTGGAAGCCTGATGGTCGTGATAGAGTCTGTAGAATTGGGGAATGATATTATGCGTGTAATCTCGTGAAAACCGTGAGCTTCGGTCACGAGATGAGAGTCCATTATGCTATAGGGAGGCATCAGTTTGGAAAGTCGCACGGCGCTGGTTGAGAAGAACGAATGTAGACTGGTACATTCGCAACATCATTGAATAGCATGTTATACATGGTGGCTTTATTGAGTATGACAGATTTGTGCTAATGCGCGCGGACATGTTGGCAAAACAGTGTTCCAGTACCTATAGGAAGTCAAGATTGCGTCGTTTGACTGGTCACCTTTAAGTTCCGATTTAAATCCCATCGAACACCTATGGAATATTCTCAAACGCCGTATACGAGTTCGAAATCTAGCTCTTAATTAAATTGCAGCATTACGAGTCGTCGTTCAAGAAGAATGGAATCAAATTTCGCAAAAAGACCATAAGATATAATCTGCGAAGCATGCCCAGAAGGATGCAAGCTATAATTAGAGATAGAGACGGAAGCACCCAATACTGATACATTCCATGTTACCTAAAAATAATGTTAAATTGCCACTTTTGTTCTTTCAATTAAATGTAGTAAAAACAAATACATTCTTTTATTCCATCACCCACGGGTATGTTCTAACGCTACCTTATGTAAAGAAAACAGTATTACTGTACATAGGATACTTCAAAATAAGAGACTTAGTAATAAAAATAACACAAATGTTACGGACAAATTTAAAATAGAACTTACGGACAAATTTAAAAAAGAAAAATATGCAATATTTTTGTCCAGCAGGGTATATTTGACGCATTTTTTAAATATCCCTAGTAGACATCTTTGGATGACCATTCTTCAAATAATTTGTATGATCATTCCTTCATTAGTTGTTCAACATACATTAATAACTTGAAACGTTTTAGAAACTAAACGTTTCAGTACTTTCGTTACTTTCAGAAGTGTTCAATGTGGAAGAACCGTGGTTTTTTGACGAGGGTTACAAAACAACCATTATATTTTAGGCCACATAAAAAAAATGAAATATTTATTCCATTTATCACTCCCTATAACCATTTGGCTATAGGGAGTGATTCAAAATATAATGTTTAAACTAATTAAATTCTTTCCATTAGAATTAGATGACACCCTCCCGAAAATGCGAAAGGGAAGTGAAAAAAGAATTCTCACAAACATCTGGAAATATCACAATATTTCCAAGCAGATTAAAAAACGGAACACTCAAGACCACTTTCCACTTTCCGTAGATGGATTGAGGGATTAAGGGATTTGAAATAATATGATATGTTATAGATGCATGCTGCGAATTTCTTGGGTAGCAAGCCCAACCAATCTATTAATCCTAAGAGTCAAATATGAACGCACATAAGCGACTTCGCCCAGCAATTCACCATAACAATTCACAGTAATACCACCACTCTCCATATTTCCACAAAGATAATATTTTGATATTATTTCATTCATATTTCTATGTTAGTATATAATCTAATATAATAAATAACATTTATTAAATACATTCTTGATTGTTTCTAGGTAAGGAATTAAATATAATTTTGTGACAAATCCGAAATGTAGTAAAAACCCAAAATCGAAAATTTGAGGAAATGTTTTGCTTAAAAAATGTTACAAATTTAAAAATATGCCTTTGGAATACCAATGGCCTACTTAACCATGGCCCTGAAATATCAGTTTTCCTTAGAGAACATAATATTGACGTAATACTGATCTCTGAATCGTATTATATATACCAATAATTTAAAACTATATAATATATAACACCCAACATTCAGATGGTACAGCCTATGGTGGTAATGTAATAATTAAAAAAAAACAATTAATCATCAGTAAGCACTCAAATTCCAGATAGCACATATTCAGGCAACTAATGTCGTAATTGAAGATAAGCGGGATCCAGTAACTTTATCTTCACTTTATTATCTTCCACATCACAATTTGAAAGAAGAGCTTATGCTGAGTATTTTGCTACATTAGCCAACAAAGCCTCGATCTTTCTTCGGATCATTCTCGCACAATAGTAACAGCCAGTTCGAACATTATCAATGTACAAAAACCAACCGTACTCACTAATAAAAAACGAACTGGGATCTGTTTAAACACTTGTTTGATAAAAGAATACATACTGATATCCTACTAAAATCTCCTGAAGACATGGATAAGGCTGTAAAAAAGCTAATTATTACAATACAAAAAGTGGCCTGGGACGTAACCCCTGAAATGAGTAGTCAAATTCAGAGTAAGAACTGAATGATTATACTGATTCCAAAACCTGGTAAAGACTGCATTGTTTGACGAACTAAAGATCATTCCAGCACACCAGTTCAGATTTCGCGAAAGACATGTAACAATCGAACAAGTGCACAAGCTAGTGAAGATTATTAAAAACGCTTTTGAAGATAAAAAGTACTGCTCGGCTTCATTATTGGATGATACATAAGCCTTCGATAACACCTAGGCTTACCTTAGGCACTTGACGAACAGATATTTCGCTGTCAAATATAAAGGAGAAGTACTAACATATATCCGATAAAATCAGGAGTATCTCAAGTTCCATCCATTCTCTTGGATTCCATACTTTTTGAAATATTCACTGCTGACCTACCAACTACACCAAACATGTCTATAGCTATTTGTGCAGATGATACTACGGTTATGGCAATAAGCAAGGCACTAAGATATGCATCTGAGAAGCTTCAGGAAGCTGTTGATTAAATAAAAGAATGGGTAAAAAAGTGGGGTCTAAAAATCAACTATCCAAAATCTCAACAAATCACTTTCACCCTAAGAAAGGGATCATGCTCGAGTGTAGTACTTAATGGACATCAATTCCCCCAGGCAGAGTGTGAAAATATATTGGAATGAGACTTCATCGAAGACTAAACTGGAAACAACACATTTTTACAAAGAGGAAGCAACTTGGCTTAAAATTATCCAAACTCTACTAGTTAATAGCTAAAAAATCCAAACTATAATTGTTTAACAATCTACAAAGTAATTCTCAAACCCGTATAGCGTATCCAATATAGAAAAACTTCAAAGATTGAAGTCCAAAACTCTGAGAATAATTACTGATGCTCTTTGGGTTGTGACAAATCAAACTTTACAGCGCAATCAAAAATAAAGCCTGGGCTAGAACAAGCCAAGTGCGCGAGTGTGAAATATCTATCGCGACTTGAAGTGCACTCCAACTTCTTTGCTGTCGGCCTCCTGGATAATAGCCAAAAGACGCAGAGACCGAAACGCTGTGATCATTTAGAGATAAGCTATAAAATTTAAGATACAAATTATTTCACGATTCTGGTTATAAACAACCTAACTCCTGATGCTTGGCAACTTGCTACCATGCCCGAAATATTGTAACAGTTGCTAAATATAACCTTTAGGTAGATTGCAAATATATGGAAGATTAAAAAAATATTTTATTATGGGACATTAGTTAATGATCCTAATAATGAAACAACAAAGTGTTTCTTTATCATTGTGTAATTTAATTTTTAAATAATTTAGATTAATTAGCTGACATGAAGTGAAGTGCTGTGAGGAAAAATAATGTAAGACCTAATGCTGCATGAAAGTTCGGGAAATTGCCACTTTTAATAAGAAAATGAACCTTATTTTCCATACACTTCAAACTTTTTGGCACTAGCTTTTACACAACGAAAGAAAAAATATATAAAAGGTTCGAAAATATATGTTGTTTTGCTAAGGTTCATTTTTCTTTAATGATACATTTTATAAAAATACTTCTCAAAAATCTTTCAAAGAATCATTAATATTTATTTTCATTTGCAAACAAAAATTTGCTGTCCTGCAATATATGCGTCCTTTCGATATTCGAAACCGCACAAATATTTATTTTTTTTGATATTACAAATATAACGATATACTCTTGCCTTACTCGCCTTACTCGCCATTGCCTTACTCGCTTGCCTTACTCGCATAATTGTTATGACTTTTTTTTTGTTACATACTTACTAAATTTTATTTCATACGACTGGTCAGGAATTAATGTTCTCACCTGAAACAGACAAAAATATTTGCATAATATATGTTTCAAAATTAATTAGTCTAATAAGAACCCAAAAATAAAAAAAAACAATATAGAAACAGTCTTATGTCGACTATTACGAGGGTTGCTATTTATATATCCGGAATTGGTAACAATGGTGTTTCTAAGCGCCATCTGACATATACATCGTAAAGTTTGACATTGTTGACTGTATAAGTACTCGGAACGTTCACGCTATTTGTGTTGTTTAGTGACTGAAAAATTCATCTCAGTCAAAAAATAGAATTAACTCTCAAGATGATATACTACGACTTTCGACGTAGATTATCTCCACAATAGTGCATCGATCAACTCACTTCGACTTTTGGCTATGAGGCACTATCTAAAACCACTGTCATGACTGGTTTAGTGAATTAAATCGTGACTGTCGTTCGCTCACCGACGCATTTCGGTCGAGGTCGTTCAAAATCGGTTATTGTGCCAGAAAACATTGAGACTGTGCGCGAACTGGTAAAGCAAGATCATCGTGTGACATACCGTGAGATTGACGCATCTCTGGGTATTAGTAGCGGCTATGGATGCCACATTTTCAAGCAAACATTCTTCGAATCCAGGAGAAATTATGTCTTTACTAAAAGGGATTGATGAACCTGAGCTAGGTATAGTCATAACTAAAAGCCAATCTTCTGGGCAATGGAATTTAACTCTAAACCCCATTCAAAACTCCAATGCACTGATCTCTGATTCTTCAACAGAGATTCCGATAATTTTCCAGTAGATATTATTTCATCATCAGGTAGAGCTGTCCCTAGTACTTCTCGACCTGAAATATATGCAGCCCACAAAGACTCTCTTACCACAACACGATCAGAATTCCACGCCGGTTCACCTAAACTTGGATGTTCCAAAACTCACTACAGCCCTTCCGAATTAAGACCTATATCTCAGCCAGCTAAACCAACAACACCACGTAAACGAAAACTACAAAAATCTGAAATACTAACTAGTACACTAATAAGGAAGAAGAGAAGGAAAAAAAATTAAAAACGAAAGTTAAGAAGAAACCAGATGACGATTCAACTAGTGTTCTTAAGAAGACTGCTAAAGAAAATAGAAAAACTGCCAAAGAAAATAAGAAGACTGTTAAAAAACCCAAGAAAGTATAATAGTTAGAGAAGATAGAAGGCAGAAGAAAACCAAAAAAATTCAAAGATATCTTAGATATCTCTTAGGTGAAATATATATAAAATAAAATGAAAATCCAATCGAAGATTGCATACGATGTAATTACATATGATTGCATAATATGTTATCAATGGTATCACATAGAGTGCTCAGCATTTGAAGGCAATGATGATTACATTTGTGATAATTGTATTAATTAAATTTTTGACCTAAAATGTTAATTTTAATGTTTTTTTAATATGTAATAGATTATTTTGTTAGTAACTTACGTTTCCAAAGATATATTTGTTGTTATTCACTTTGCTCTTATGCCGTATCCACTTTACTCGGG
Organism: Cosmopolites sordidus; assembly: GCA_031761425.1. NCBI lineage: Eukaryota > Metazoa > Arthropoda > Insecta > Coleoptera > Curculionidae > Cosmopolites > Cosmopolites sordidus. The sequence continues at coordinate 493,766 of JARFXV010001081.1, read as the reverse complement.
GACTCGGGCAAAGTGGGTACTTTGACATTTTTCGTAATTTGATTTATAACAACTAATTAAACTAGAATTAAGGAAAATTGTTAACGCGTTTCGAAAGTTGATTAAATATAGACTAATCTCAGATAACTGTTTTAATTTTCTCTATTTTAAATTATCGGTAAAAATCACGGAAAGCTTAAGGTGTTCATTTTGACCGGACCTCCCCCAACCCACAAAATTTATTAACATCGAGCTTACTATTAACTGCAAATACATATTGAAAACAAGTTTAATGATGTCATCGTGTAATAAAGTAATATCGTGTCATAAAACGATTTTTGGTAGCAGCAAAGACTTTTGTTGAATTACCTGCAAATTACTGTCATATCGAAAACTACAATGTTGCTTATTCACAAAAACACGCAATATTTTTTTTCTAAAAACATGATTTGTTTGGCAAATCATTTTCCAATTGCATTAGATTGAAATCGGCAAACTCACGACGCTCAATATCATCAAGTGGCTGCATTTTTTGAGTAAAAATAATCTCGTAACGATTTAAAGTAAAGTCTATTCGCAAAATATACAAAGTTGTCGGTAGTGCAAGATTTAATTCTTGGGACGATCGAGGAATCGATAATGAAAACTGTCAGTAGTGCAAGACTTAATTCTTTGGAATATCGAGGAATCGATAATGAAAACTTATCAACATTTCGATGTCTTGTTGATGTTTTAAAATCATCAAAAGTAAAACTATTTGAGCTGTTTAAAACATTTTTTAACAATTTAACGAATATCTAAGATAGTAGGTTGAACTATTGGACCATACTATTACCGAAGGGCTAATTGAGAATTAATTAAGGCATACATATTTTTGAAAATTGTTTTATTAGTTATATGTGAATTTATTAAAGCTTGCATTTGATCATGATAAAGTGTAATATTTAGTATTAACACAAATAACAGTTCGTAAAATTTATAATATTATAAATATAGACGGCAGGACATTTCATCAACATGTTGCTATCGGTAAACTTTACATATTTTTTTTATAATAATCTGAATACATAACTAAATAAAATACTTTGAATTTTCTACAGTGACTTGGTGCTCAGTAGCAATTATTTTCGAGACCGAATTTTTCTAGTGCATTTTGAAATTGAGTAAGAACAATTTCGACCAACGGTGTGATACCTAAAAAGTCACTCCTAATGTCAATGTTTCCTTCCTGTTGTCCTTTTGATCCTGCGAAAGATGAAAGAACATTTTCGGGCAGACTGATTGGTCAAATTAAACTTTTCCCGGATTATTCGGACCGTCAACCGACGATCAGAACGCACAAGATCTCGAATTCTGAAGATATTTCCAATACTTCCTGCAGTTGAAGGTCTTTCGCTTCGATGTTCATCTTAGTTCAAGTATGAAAAAAAAAACTTGATGGCGCACCGTTGCTTGAAATTGTTTTCACTCATTTTCGGATCGAATACCTAGTCATAGCGATGCAGTGATTGACATTAAGCGGCGAAATCTGACAGTGAAAGATTATATATCAGAGGCGACACACAAAAATAAAAGAGGGACGTAACGATGATAAGTTAGACGTTTTTTGACGAAAGCATAGTGTCGAGATAAAATACTGTGATTCTATACGAAGATCTGAATAGATATACACCCTAGAGTTGGGGGTGCGATTGACGAAGGTATTGAATGACAAATAATATGTAAGAGAGGTGATAGTATAATCTATATTAGTGAGAATAATAAAATACAAACTAATGTACTAGTGAAATAACAACGTGTGTGTTAGTTGAGTGAAAAAACATTCAGAGCTACGTTGGTGGGGCTTAGGTTATTTGTGACTAAAAACTGTAAATTGTATATTCGAAATATATTGTAGGTGACATTTTAGACGTCTAGTGTCATTTAAACCCCTCGGCATTTAGAGAAGAAAATACCCTATATAATAATATAATATATATATAAAAAATAATTTAAACAAATTTAATCGATTGCACCCAAATTCAAAACGAACAGAAAACAATCTAGCGGTGGGAAACCAAACCACTAACTTACAGCTAGCTTCATATGCTGCCACCTATCGGCGGGAAACTTAACCATAATCAAGCCTAATCAAAAAAAAAATCCCAAACCCCCAATCAATCTTGTTATGGGCCAAGATTGAAGTTAGGTGCGGATTTTGCTTCAGAATCCCTATAGAATAACTACTGTGATTTTTGGAAAGATAAAATGTCCCACGTGTTTGAGAACAGTGAATTAGTTGACATACTGTTAATTTATGGAGAGTACCGTCAAAGTGCCAATGCTGAATCTCGGCTATACGATGAACGTTTTCCTTTAGGATTCACCCATTGTCGAAATCATTTATTCAGATTGTGCAAAAAGCCAGAAACATCGATGATTTGGGGAACATCGTGGAGGGCACACGGAGACCGAGAGTACCTGAAAATGTGCAACGGGAGGAACAAATTTTGAATCTTGTCGAGGAAGACCCAATATGTGCTCGATAAATGGCACGGCACTAGAACTGAGCCAAAAAAGTTTTTACAACATTGCGAGAAGAAATTGTACCCATTTCATGTGCAACGAATTTAAGCTTTAGAGCCACACGACCACCCTAACAGAGTTCAGTTCTGCGAGTGGCTCTTACAGCAATATGAGGTGCATCGAAACATTACCAGAAATATTTTGTGTTATGGACGAAGCTTTATTTACCCGAAATGGAATTCACAATTCCCACAATACTCATTTTTGGTCAGTTGATAATCCTCATACTTCTACACAAACAAATTTTCAATATAGATTTTCGACCAACGTGTGGGCGACAATTGTCAACAGTATTCTTGTTTGGCCCTTTATTCATGCCAGATCGTTTAATGGGCGAAAACTATCTCGAAACTATTCCCGGTCTTCTAGAAAAAGTGCCTTTGAATATCAGGCAGATAAGTGGTTCTTAGATGATTGAGCTCTAGCCCGTTTTAGACGTGAAGTGCGGGACTTCTTAGACATACCTTTTAGTAATAAGTGGGTAGGTAGTTGAGGGCCCGTTGCGTGGCCGGATAAGTCACCAGATCTTAACCTTTGTGATTTCTTTTTATGTGGTTACATGAAAAGCATAGATTTTAAAACGCCAGTTAATGCAAAGGAAGAGCTTATTGATCGCATAGAGCAGGCTGGTGACCTATTATGGGAAGACCTTTATCAGTATTACGCACATGCACCGACTCTGGGGTACTTCGCGCCCAACTTTACGGGGAACAGATCGGCCACCATTTTGAACCTTTTCTTTAACAAGGCGCAGGACCGGATTGAATGTTGTTGAAAAAAAAACGATTTTATTGAGTTTTATACGCCGTTAAATTAAAATCTTAACTTAGGAATCAGCTTGTATAAATAATTTCAAACTGAGCTTTCATAAACCTTTTTTAACCCCAAACCCTTGAAGAGGAGATTCTTTGTCGCAGTGCCGTCTGCAATTGGATTAATAAACCAACCTAAGTATATAATATTACCTTTCAAAAACCCAACAAAGTTGACATATTCACAAAAAAGCATAAGTGGTCTGTGTTATGCAGAGAGTTGTCGGGTAAACAACATGATATTCTGCATTTTTCTTTACCAAATTTTAATCATAACACTTATGTTCTATGAAAAAAGTATTAATATCAAAGTCCTTCCTAGGGGTTGTGATAGCTGTACCCATAAATAATGCCGTTTTTTGATACAGTACAGAATTTTATTTTAATCAGGAGTCGAGCAACTATTTCCAGTAACAATTTGTTGGAGAAAGGAATGCCTGTCTAACCGGGATAAAAGTACATCGCAGATGGTTACACACTAAATTTTGTTTACAACTAAGGCGATTGGTTCCAAAATCATTAGGCTCAATCCACATTTCTTGCAAAATATTTTTTTTAGTTTTCACGAGTTCCCAATGCATTCCATCACCTAGCAAAGCCGTTTTCATCAAAAGAGACTAAATCCAGTATAAAATTGCCAGTATAAAAATCATGGGCTTAAATCAAAATCGGCCAATCCAATGTTCACATTCTAGGGGCTCCTATCGACAATCGTTCCAGGTAACAGGTGATTGGCCAAGGTTATAATGGAAATTCACCCTAAAATTGAACTTGAGCGACCTCGGAAAGTGAGATAACTGTGGAAAATTGGAAGAGATCCAAAGAAAAACTTGAAAGGTAAGTTGTTTCATTAGACTGTTCGAAATACCTGCTTTTATATTTGTAAATAAACGTTTTATTTTGCTGTAAACTAGATTTACAGAAAGAGGGGACAAATAAATTCAGAGTAATTTCAATTTACTCCAACAAAATTATTGGTTAGCTATACAGATTGCTTCAAAACCGGATTAATACAAAAGTTAAACTTAATTTTGGGTAACCTGGAAATATTATAATATTGAAAGTAAGCCTTAAATGTTTGGAGACCTTCCTTCTTCCTAATAAAAAGTAATAAAAAAATCTAAACCATAATAAATAGCTCTAAAATGTTTTTTTGTTTCCTGTAAAATTTTTGAGTATGGATTGAGCCGGTTTTGAAACTAATCGCCTCAACTGAAAATTGATACAACTTTGTTCAGTTATTTTAAACACTGTTGTATTGTGGATCATGAAGTTTTAAGCTTTGTGGCTAATATCTAGATGGTTTGTTTGGGATCTGCTTCAATTTTAGCCAATAAATCTTTACCAAACTCAATGGGTCATCCAGATTTTATTAGCATCGAAAGATTGAAATCACCCGAGTAATGTATAACGGATTTTCATCAAGTAAAAGCTGAAGCCGTTAATTAATTAAATAATCAATGTATACCTATCAAAACTCATACAAATTATTTTATTGTTATAACATTTTTGATTTTGAAAATCAATAAAGTTAAATTTGAGTTTATGAGTTACACTTATAGAGTTAACATACTTCTTTTTGCGCCCCTTATTCTTGAAATCGTGGAATATTATTTCAATTCAAAGACCTTATATAGAATGAAAGTTGTTTTAGAAGAAAACTATCTTCACTTTGAACTATCGATTCAAAAAAATAATACAAATCTAGTTAAATATTCAATTTTGCATTTAATCCGAAATCGATAGAATCACTTTAGACGGTGGCGTACCATTCAGTCCGTAACATGGACACTAGCATGAATTTTTAATGATTATCATTTTATTATTACGACGATCGATTTTACTTACCATGAAAAATTGCTCGATATTTCACCTGTTTACGATTGATTTTTCTATGGCTGACGATAGAATCGCAAATAGAATCGTGTGGAATCTTAATCGAATTTGCTAATAATTTAACATATTTCGTTTAAATATATCAATAATAATAGAAGTCTTTTGGTTAATAATAGATCCCCTTTGGTGTCAAAAAGAAACTCACATTTTCCTCTTTTGTTGCACAAACATTGAACAAATGACATCATATATGTCTCGTATTGATTACATCTTGTTGAAGAACATTCTACCAGAAGTACTGGAAGTGTGGCTTAACAATTTGAAGTTTCCCATTGGATAGATCACCAAAAGAGTAATTACTCCACCCTTATTATGTACAAAGGATAAAAAAAAGCACTCTAGTATTGTTCGGTGATTGTTCCCACTGGCGGAAATATTGTAAATGGTTTATTGGCTAAAAGCAAAGGAATCCAAATTTTTGTTCAATATTTTACCAATCAACGATGCTTGTTTCACGAGGAATGGGATGATGGACATTTTGAAGAGTTAATTTAGTAAAACAAGTTTTTCTTTTTTCAAACCAAATTTATGCGGAAATGTATGAAATACTATAGAGACAATAAAAATATAATTTTTTATTTTCAAATAATACCTTAACAGGTCAATGCAACAAAAACTGAATTTCGATAGATCAATACAAAACAAAGGGAACAGAGACGTTGACATTTTTAACAAAATTTATCTTGTTTTCCAAGGAGGTGGAACGCCGTGTTAAGCGTGGTTGGCAGGCTCAACATAGTATTTAAGAACAAATTTTCACTTTGTCTGAAAAGAAACGTCTTTGATCAGTGAGTTCTGCCTGTTATGACATATGGAAGTAGAACCTAGATACTCACTTCGCAATCAGTTCAAAAACTTCAGGGTAACACAGAGGAGATTGAAACCTTACTTAATATTATAGATGTGAAAGTATATTTGTTTGGATGTTTATTGTTATTCAATCAAGTATTATTCAATCACGCTCGAACGATTGGAAGTATTCTAATGAAATTTGGCATAAAAGTCGATTATGTCGTGGAATAAGACACAGTATACTTTTTATCACGCTATGAAGTTCCGGCGATATAGGACAGTATTAATTCCCGAACTGATACTGATAGTTAATACTATATATGTATATATATATATATATATATATATATATATATATATATATATATATATATATATATATGTATATATATATATATATATATATATATATATATATATATATATATATATATATATATATATATATATATATGCCCTGTTAGCCCTGTTAGCCGTTGTCCACTTCCTGCGACTTGGGCTATATATATATATATATATATATATATATATATATATATATATATATATATATATATATATATATATATATATATATATATATATATATATATGTATATATATATATATATATATATATATATATATATATATATATATATATATATATATATATATATATATATATATATATATACCAGGTGTCCCATTAAGGATGGAGATATATATATATATATATATATATATATATATATATATATATATACATATATATATATATATATATATATATATATATATATATATATATATATATATATATATATATATATATATATATGTATATATATGTATATATATGTATATATGTATATATGTATATATATATATATATATATATATATATATATATATATATATATATATATATATATATATATATATATATATACCAGGTGTCCCATTAAGGATGGATCGCGGCCGTATCTTGAAAACTATTTATCCCACAGCTTTGGGGAAAAAAAAAATTGTACTAAAAATGATCATGAGAAATTCACCAAAAATATTTTTAAGCTTCTAAAACGACCGCAAACGACGAGCTAAACATTTTTAAAAATCTTTTTTTTTTGAGTATTTTCAAGTGTTAACCGAGTAAGAAAAATTCTCAGTTATAATTAGCAAACTGTCTCCTACAACTTTGTTTTATGACATTTTGTCGTAACTTCGCGAATAAAGAAGTGGGGGGGAGTTTTACCTATTTAGATAAAAAGTTGTCTAATGTCCGTTTCCCTAAACCGATTTTCCACAATTTGGATTCATTTAAAAGGCAATTGCTGGGACAATCAGATAATCTGGGAGATAAATTATTTAGTTTATAAATGAAACCGCGAGGTGGCGTTACATTCAACAATAGTTTTTTGAAGTTTTGTTCAGTTTTCTTAAATGGAATAGTACAGCTTCTACTCATGGCAAGAAAGGTAATTTAAAGAGGAATCGTCCAGTGAAACCCCGAAATCGATATCTCTGAGATGTCAAGAGATATTTCGATTTTTCTGAAAAAAAATCAGTTAGTTTTAATTTTTACCGTAATAGTAAGTTAAAAATTGGTCTTAATATTTAGGTCGCAATCGCAACCGCAACAATTTTATTTAAAAAATAAAATTATCTATTCAGTATCAATCGTCATAAATGTTCTAATCCTGACCTTGATAATATTTTCTAATTTAATTACATAAGCGGAAAAAATGCCTTTCCCCAATTGTTGCATTTTCTCTTTTGTGATGCTTAAAGGCTACTTGACAGAATATTGAAATCAGTCATTAATAAATGTATACCTACTCTTTCTTTTAAACTAAATGAATGGATGAATGAAATTATGCGTTTTCGGGTTTCCAAATAAACGCATGCAATCCTTAGGTACATTACACAAAGAGTGTAAGAAGGGAACCATGGAAACAAACAAAAACAGTCAAATTAACTTGTCAGTTTTGAAATGCATTACATTTTCAACATTGCATTTATTGATTATTAATAATTATTATAATAATATCCAACAATGTCTTTTACGAATAACGAGGCCTATGACATGTTGGCGGTGTATTTCCAATGTTTTGAAAATGCATGTATTGCAGAGCGGCAATATGCAAGTCAATATCCCGAAAGAAGGCATTATTCGAAGAAGGTGTTTACACGTCTAGCAAGACGCTTACGAGAAACAGGAATTGTGCATCCAGATCCAGTTCGCACCAGGTTACGTTCGATTCGTAATGGAGATAATGTCGTAAATGTTCTGGCTTCAAATCTTAAGAGATAACAAGCTGCACCCCTATCATGTTGTCTTACAGCCTTTTGGATAACGATTTCGACAGACGGTTAGACTATTGTCATTGGTTAAAAAATATGTGTAGTGGAAATAAACAATTCTTAAAACGCATACTATGGACTGATGAAGCTACTTTTAGCAGTGATGGAGGCGTTAACTTACATAATATGCACTACTGCAAAGTTGCTAATCCACACTGGATGTTAGAAATCAACCACCAAAATAGATGGAGTGTGAACATATGGTGTTTTGGGAGACAAAATTATCGGTCCCTTTATTTTTAATGGACATTTGAATAGTGAAACATATTTAAATTTTTTACAAAATACACTGCCAGAACTAATGGAAGATGTTTCGTTGGAAACAAGAAGACAAATGTGGTACCAGCATGATGGATGCCCTGCCCACTTCTCGCAGGTGGTTCGAAACATCTTGGATGCTTCGTTTCCAAATCGTTGGATAGGACGGGGTAGCTTATTTTCGTGGCCGGCGCGCTCACCGGATTTGACAGTCCTCGATTTTTACTTGTGGGGAAGACTAAAAGACCTTGTTTTTCAAACTCGTCCTACCACACGAGAAAACATGATTGAAATAATTCAAAATTCAATAATCAGCATTTCAAGAGCGGAAATTGAAGCTGCCGTTTTTAGTACTCGTCGAAAAATAAATCTTTGCATTTCTAAGGATGGAAGGCATTTTGAACATTTAGAAAGGCGTTAAATTTCAGATTCTGTTAATTATTAGACTGTTATGCTGTTAATTTTATTTGACTGTTATTATTATTATTATCTTCGTTGTTGACCCTTTGGCCTTTAAACACGCTCCAAATTAATAAGGCACGAAGAATTTGAACCAGTCCTAAGCATGGGTAAAGTGTGAAGGAAGGCAAACATTAGGTTAATATTTTTTTAACTTAATGCAGGTAGTAGTGAAATAATAACTAATTTTTTCAGAAAAATCGAAATATCTCTTGACATGTCAGAGATATCGATTTCGGGTTTTCACTGGATGATTCCTCTTTAAATTACCTTGCCAGCCATGTAATAAAAGCTGTACCATTCCACTTGAAAAAACTGAACAAAACTTCAAAAAAACTATTGTTGAATGTAACGCCACCTCGCGGTTTCATTTATAAACTAAATAATTTATCTCCCAGATTATCTGATTGTCCCAGCAATTGCCTTTTAAATGAATCCAAATTGAGGAAAATCGGTTTAGGCAAACGGACATTAGACGACTTTTTATCTAAATAGGTAAAACTCCCCCCACTTTTTTATTTGCGAAGTTACGACAAAATGTCATAAAACAAACTTGTAGAAGACAGTTCGCTAATTATAACTGAGAATTTTTCTTACTCGGTTAACACTTGAAAATAGACAAAAAAAATATATAAATATATAAATATATAAATATATAAATATATATATATATATATATATATATATATATATATATATATATATATATATATATATATATATATATATATATAGCCCAAGTCGCAGGAAGTGGACAACGGCTAACAGGGCTCTGGCAGAAAAAAAAATCCAGGTCGCGTCTGCAGTGGCAACCACCGGCAACCAGGTGAGCGTCTGTTCACCCAAAGGGTGACTCCTAACTCTAAACTCTGGGTTCTAAACTCCCAGTGGAAACACTGGACCGATAAGCTTATACGAAACCATGACTCGTGCAAGTAATAACAATAATACGCTACGTGGTAACCAATCCACCCGTCGTACCCGGCAACCGGGTACTCGGATTCTCGGGAACCTGAACTTTCACGATCTCAAAAAAAGTCGGAGCTTTTCGGCCAATTTCCACACAAAACACCTACATACATTGGCACCTTCAACATCAACACGCTGATCCAATCAGGAAAACTTCACAACCTAACTTCAGAACTTGACAGGCAAAATATATTTGTGCTTGCCCCACAAGAAACACGCATCACGGATGAGGACATGGTGGACTACGGGAACTATCGCATATTCAAAAGCAGGACAGACAAACGAGTCGTCAGGGACGCTCCGCTTCTGGGCATAGCCTTGGTTGTACACAAAGGAATAGTTAACTCTATTAAGGAAATCACCCCCATAAACAATAGACTAATGGCAACGCGCATACAGTGAACTGATCCCATTGAAAAAGAACACAAAACACCCTTGGTGAGACTCGGAATGCGAAAGTGCATTGCAGCGACGCAAACGATCATTTCAGGTGTACAACACTAAAAAATCCCCAGAAAGTCAACAGCTTTTTGACTAGACTAGAAAACATACCGCAAAGGTTATCAGACAAACTAAGAGGAAGTACATCAAGAAACAACTAGACTCTATAGAGGAGAATTTCCGCAATTATAACATTTTATAGGATTTTCGCAAGAGAAATCCATGGATACACACCACAAAATCTTTGCTTCAGAAAGCGGAATGGGAGATTAGCGCTAACCAATCAGGAAAATTGTCAGGAGCGGGCACTATTTCTCTGATCTCCTCAATGGCCCCGAACGCGACACAAGACTCCCTAAGGCAAATTGTATCTATACCCATTCAGAATCATTGCCATCAACAGGCACATACGCAAATTAAAGAATAACAGAACATCTGGTGAAGATGGTATCACCCCAGAACTGTTGAAAAACCTCGGACCAAATTCACTGCGGGAACTCACGCAAATTATCACGAACATGTGGCAATCTGAAAAATTGCCAGATGAATGGAAATGTGCTCTTATCCACCCGCTGCACAAGAATGGAAACAGAACAGATGTGAACAACTACAGAGGAATCTCCTTACTACAAGTCACTTACAAAATCCTCTCAGCATGCCTTCTCCAGATAACACAAGAACAACTAGAATATAAAATTGGCGAGTACCAGGCAGGCTTTCGCCCTGGTCGCTCATGCACTGAACAAATTATAAACTCAAAAACAATACTGAAATACAAAGCTATCAGGAATGTCCCAATCATCTGCACGTTCGTTGACTTCAAGAAAGCATATGACTGCATCGACCGAAAATCTCTGTTCAACATCCTAGAAGAACAAGGACTCAACCCCAAAACACTACGATTGATCAAGCAGACACTGACCGACACAACTTCTAAAGTAAAATTTATGGGAGAAATTTCTGAACCCTTCCTGATTAAAACTGGAGTACGCCAAGGAGATGGGTTATCCCCATTCCTCTTCAACCTGCTCCTGGACAAAGTCATAAGGGAATGGGAAAAAGAACTGAAAAATAAAAGGCACTGGAAACCAATACTACTCGGACGACCCAAAAACAACATAGAAATCTCGTGCCTAGCCTTCGCAGGCGACATGGCCATACTCGCAGACAATGAAACAATGACAACCAAACAGATAGAAGTCCTCAAGGAATGTGCAGAGAAAGTCGGCCTACAAATCTCCTTTCAAAAAACCGAATTCTTCTGCCCAAAATTTGAACACCAAATACGGCAAGATAAATACACTTCAAATCACATCTTCAAAATCAATATCTTCAAAAGATAAATCACTTCAAATGCCTGGGTGAGATCCTCGAACCCACAGGAGAAGAGAATATAGCACAAAAGACTCGATTACAGAAGATGAAGAGGGCATACGGCAAGACACACAATATCTACAATAAGAATTGCATAAGTTGAGACACTTACACTCCACACAAAAAGCGGAATAGAAAACATACTAAAAGAAGAAAGCAAAATTATGAGGAAAATTCTCGGCCCAAAACTAACGGAAGAATACAGAGTACATTCTAGAAAGACCACAGAGAGAATGTCCAACGTAGCGGAGGACATACGAAAAAGAAGCTTGAAATGCTATGGACATATCAGTAGATTCCCACCGACAAGACACAACAGAATTCTTACATACATAAAAGGGTCAACGGTACCATGGATTGCACAAGTCAGAACTGATCTGGGAAAGGCACAAATGGACCCAAAAGAGATTGAAGATAGAGAACGTACAGAAACAAATTAAAATATATATATATATGGAACGTTGCATCAGAGAGCGAAGTTTCAGGGAGATCGGGGACAAGGTGGGCGGAGGAGAGAAAGAGAATCCAAAGAGAAAGAATGAGAGAGGTGTGGAAGAGCAGAAGGAACATTCGAAAATGAGTCACAATGCTTTGCGTGATCCAACCGGGTCTATACGCACCTAATAATAATAATAATATATGTAGGGTGTAAGGGAAATATCTTTAGTAAATTTAACTAACGCTAATTTTGAACAATACGTTTCCTAAAAACATGTATCCAATATGTATCTAAAATTTTCGGGAAAAGTAGGTAAGAACTCTTTAAAGTTTTGTGAAAAATTGTCACATCCAAGACGATGTCCTTTTGGATATCCCAATTTCGCGTCGAACGGAATTCCGTTTTTTGTTTGATTTTTTTGAAAATAAAATATGTTTTTATAGTCATTAATTCAATAGGTTTCAGCTTAAATTTGGTTTGTTTTGTACAAAAAAAAAGGAAAACTTACAAATTATTGTAGTTTAATGTTAAAATAAAAACTAGTAGCACTAATTTTTCACGTCATAATAAGTTTTAATCTATTCACGTCACGTTAAAATATAACAGGCACAAAGTAACCCTAATTTTGAAATATAAATGTATTTTATTTTTAATCATTAGGGGAGGGAGTTACATTTCATCGAGCATACTGTACAATCTTTAAATAGAAGTGATACATAACAATTTTATCTATTTGTACATCTATATTTGTGTTTTCGAGGACCCCCCTTCGTAGCCACGAGAGACTATGATTACTATAACGAGACGAGACCAGTGTTCTATGCATTTTCGTGCTTTTCACATGTTCCTATTTGTTTTATAGCTACGTGCGTTTCATTCTAAAAATATATAACGATTTTAGCAGTTTGATAACATTTTATTACTTTAAACGTCTAGCACCATCCTCGCATAGCCTCAGATCATGGCGCTTTCCTTTTCCGTTTCCGTGCGTCGTTCCTTTTCCTTCGCTGGAGTGTATCGAGCAGAGTGTAGTTCGATCTTGGAATGCGTTAGGAGATGGAAGTGTCAAATTTTGTCCCAACTAATTAAATGTACATGATTAATTACATTTTTCCTCCAACTTCTCTTGCGTCCGTCCACTGCTCAACCATCTTTAGTCGCAGTTACCGGGGACGAGGCTATGCCCGGTGGGAGATTACCACCGAAGTTTTTCATTGTACGCATTGTGGAAGTAAAACGTCACTTTTCCCGTTGGGCTTGGTGGTGCAGGACCTCCATGGTATAATAATTTAGTTTAACGTATTTTTATGGCTTTGTACCTTGAGGTCTCAGCCATAATACCGAGTGCCCACTACATCAAAGTGCCCACTACATCGGGTTAGCGTTGAAACCCTTTTACAGGATCCTTAAACGGAGCCGAATTTAGGTGGGCCGTACCGCCCTGCTTCCCCACCACGCTTGTGGGTAGCCAGAACCCGATATTCACGCTTTTCATTTGATTTATCTCTCCCTTTTCTTCCACGGCGTAGCCGGAGGATGAAGAGGCTTACCTTTCTGCTGTAAAATACCTTTTGTGTGACCTTTTTATTTTACTTTTACATTTCCTTTTTTTGGGGAACGCGGTTACGACATAGCCAAATATCAATATCTTTATTGATATATTGTTATATATAATACAATACGTATTACATTTTATATTAAGTCAAGTGAAATTTAATTTGCAGTAAATGGTTGTCCAATAAGAGTGTTATTATTATAAAAAAAAGGCACAATAGAAGAGAGTGGGGGAAACACGAACGCGGGGTAATCCCGAACGCAACAGTTCTAATATGTTCAAAAGAGATGATAGTATTTTGTTGACCGCCATCTTAAAGATCATGATACCTGTAGTGCCAGACAACAACACGGAAGAAATGGACGCACGCACGCACGAGTCAAGGTATGAATATTTCAATTTTTTGTGTTTTTGATGTAATTTTTTCATAAATGTAACTTGATGTAGTTTTATTTCTATCAGTAGTAATATAACGTTTACATACTGAAATAGTTACAAATAAATAATTCTAATCACAGTAACCCTAACGGAAAATGTAATATAACATAAAATAATGTTTGTTATTTTAATTGTTTAGATCCTGCGGGGCAATGGCGAACAGACCATGTCCAGTAATGTCTAACGTTTGGCCCTCTTTCGTTAATTCGTCGTTTCATTCATTTTTTTCTTATAATTGTTTTAGATGCCTCATAATTACATCAGAAAATCGGAAACAAAATATAAAATAGATCTCCAAAAAGCTAAGGATGTCAATACAAAAAAAATAGTCTTGGCAAAGCACTAGAGACTTATTCAGTGCCAAAAACTACAATTTTTGACCATTTGAAGAGGACTATTATACAACAACCCAGAACTTGTAGAAAACGATTATTTTCAGACGCGCAAGAATTAGAACTCGAGGACTATATTACAAAATGCAGCAAACTATTTTATGGATTATCGATAAACAAAGTTCGCCAAATAATTTTTCGGAGCGGAATAACATTCCTCATAATTTTGAGCGAGTAAAACAGCTAGCCGGAAAAGACTGGTATTATAATTTTATGAAATGATATTCCAGAATATCTTTGAGGACACCTGAGGGAACTTCGTTGAATCGTATCAATGCTTTTAATGAAGCCGAGGTCATACAAAATAAATACAATATAAAATATTTAACGTTGATGTGAGAGGTATATCAACTGTTCAAAAAAAAATCGAAAATATTGGCAACAAAAGGTGAACAAGTGTCGAAAGAGGGTCTACAACTACAGTTATTTGTGAATGCACAAATAACTGTAGTAAATAGTGTAACACAAATAACTGTCGCACTAAATGTAGTGCGACTGGCCAACATATTCGTCCATTTTTTATATTTAAAAATAAGTGGATGGATAAATGAAAGCTTATTTATTGACTGGCTACACCACTTCATTTCTCTTGCAAAGCCTTCAAAAGAAAATCCAATAATGCTAATTTTAGACAATCATGAGTGTCATGTCAGTCTTGGTGCATACACACTCTGCAGAAACTCCAAAACACAGACTCCAGCCTTTCGATTTGACATTTTCTGGGCCTCTTTGTGCATACAATCAAGCATGTGAGAATTATATGTCAGATCGATTTGAAAAGCCTATCACACAATACGAGACATTTGAATTATATACAAATGCTTTTAACGGTGCAGTAACTTTGAAAAGGCAGCAAATGGCTTTAGATCTGCAGGAATATACCCTTGCGGCCAATTGAAATTGATACGATTCAGCCATACATTTCCCACAATACTACATTACAGGCAACAAGAAATTAAACACAAAACAGTGAGACTGATATCCAATCTCCAAATAATCAAGTATCCAACGACAACTTGTCGAAGTGGCAACTTTTGATCAACCAGCTCTCGATGCTCACAATTCTGTTTTACAAAATTATGGCGAACAAGCTGCTGAAAAAACTTCTGATATATCTGCAGCTGCACAAATTTGCGATGTTCAAGCTTTCGATGCCCAAGCTTCTAATATACGTGCTGTCCATTTCCAATTAAGTGATACAACTAAACTTAACAAAATAATAAAAACAACATAAACTTAATTAAGAAGTAATAAAAGAAGTTCTGTGTCATAATTCCGCTGCCTTATTGAAGCTTTCCTTTAGGTATTCGTGTTTTCCCCACTCTCCCCTAATAACTACAAGTGATAATCCGGTAAATTCCATTTTATTTTGAAGAACAACTAGCGGTATTCGTTTCTGAAAATATTCATGCATTCTGGAGACGACGCAATTTTGGGCAAAATATAATCTTTTCCGACGAAACGCACTTCTGGATAGATCCGCACTTCAGACTTGATTTATAAACAATGATGGAAATACACTCGGTCATGGAAATACAATGATGGAATATACAATAGTTTATACATAACTCTCTTTGAAAATGGTCGCGAGGCCGAAACATGTTAGAGAATATCTTGAATATATTGTGAAACAAATACCAAGTGTTTTAATTATTATCACTGTTACTATGTTTCACCAAGAGCCAACCGCGCAATCAATCAAAAGTAATGATGGAAATTGTATTACTGTTAATGGAAAGAGTACCTTTGGCCTGAACTAATAAATGTGGATATAAACAATTTTGCAAGCCAAGCTTTCTTAAACAACTTTTCACGAAATGGTAAGGTTAATTAGTCACCAAGATCATGCTATTCACGTCCATGGATTATTTTTTGTGGAGTTATGTTAAATTACTGGTTTATAGAAATAAATCCCGAAAAATTATTTAAACTAAACAATCAGGCCGCCATTGAAAATATATTACGTGATATGTCTAAAAGAGTAATGGCAAATTCGGTGCCCAAAATGCATTTCACTAGACGAAGCCGAGATGCTTCACATAATGATATTATTTGTTCTTCAAGATATCAATTACCGGATTATCACTTGTAGTTATCATCCTCCTTCATTTTAAAGTTCTGTCACTTTTATTGGAATTCTTTATAACACATCCGTAAAACTAAAAACACTTGAATCAATCTCATTTGGGTAAATAACAAATGTTAAATACTCCAGAATGAAATTTACCATTACGCGAAATAACGCGTTCAGGAAACTGTTCTTGCAATAAATCCTCTTTCGATCGATAACAACGAGATTTTAATGGCTGTCCTTTTACTGTTATATTATCGATTTATTGTCATCGGTGCAAATAGGTTGTCCTTTCACCTAACAGCCAATAAAGAAGTAATGAAAATGTAGAGAATTTTAACTAAAAACATTTTTATTTGTACTTGGTTCTTCTCTGATGTTCTTTAAGAGTTTAGTAAGTGTTTTAAAGTGGCAAGTAAAGTTCTTAGAATATATTAAACTGTTAGTTAATGGTCTGAATAAAATTGACAACTTTAGGTAAGGGAAATTTGTACACATAGTTCAACCCATTCTGCATGCTTACTAAACACAAAAAGTCTTAGACTTGATTACTGACTGAAATATTAAGTGCCATTCAAGTTAATCTTGATGAGAAATCGCATGTAAAGAGTCTACCATTAGGGATGATGGAACTTTGACAGCTCGTGGTTGCCATATTTATTTACCGATTTTTGGCATGTCTTGTCAGTTGTTTTCCGAAAGGTTTGCAATTACATCATGATTCGTTTCATGTTAGAAGAACGTTTGGCAATTATCCTGTTTCATTACGCAAATTCGCAGTCCCCTCGTGCTACTCAACGAGCAATTCAGACCCATCGTGGTATTCGTCATGGTGGTCCTTCTGAACATTGATCGTGTTGTTAGAAAATTTGAAAGCGAGTTTCCTCTCCACGATAGTGGGTACGACACGGTGCTTGTACGAGAAAAAAAGCCAGAAGTGTTCAGAATATTTCCGTCATTCAAGCAAGTGTAGCCGAAAATAACATCTCGGTTGCTCGTCGCTCGCAAAAGTTGGGCCTTTCGCCATTGACAACCTGGCGAATTTTGAAGTTAGACTTGGACTGGCACAAGAATTGAAACCAACCGATCATCGCATTCGTCGAGAATTTGCCGATTGGGCCCTCGAAATTATGGAAGCCGACAACCAATTTCACCGCAAAATTATCTTCTCCGTTGAGGCTCATTTCTTGCTGAATAGAACTGATGAATAGCTTCATCAATAAACACAATTGTCGGTATTGGTGCTAATCTAGGCCACATGTGATACACGAGAGTCCTTTGCATCCGCAAAAGATCACATTTTGCTGCGGACTTTGGCATGGAGGAGTCATCGGTCCTTATTTTTTTAAAATAAGCCTTACCATCAATACCGAGCACTACAATGCAATGCTGGAATTTTTTTTTTGCTAGAATTTAATAGAACCGATGCGGATCTTTATTCCTTTATTCTCAATAAGATGGCGCGAGTCAAGTTCGGCAACTCGTTAATTTCACGAAATGGCCCCATAGATCATGCGATTTAACTCCTTTAGATTATTTTCTCTAGGAACATCTGAAAATACAGGTTTATAGCAATAAACCCGCGATTATTGGTGACTTGGAAACTAACATTCATCAAGCCATAGTCGCCATACAGGTACCTAAAGGTGAGCCAGGGTCATCAAAAATTGTCACGAGCGGATTCGTGTCTGCAAAAAAAGCCGTGGTGGTCATTTGGCTGAAATTTTATTCAAATCATAAATTGCATGTCTGAATCTCTTAAATAAAGCAATTGGGACCGATTTTGAGCAAAACATGTGTTGTATTTAATTTTGAAGTTCCATCATTCTTATTGGTAGACGCTTTGCATATAATTTGGAGTCTGTAAATTTTGAAAGATCAGAAATCTCAGATCAGAATTTATAAGATTTTAATCGATTATGTATGTATTATTTTGATATATAATAATTAACTGTATTTTTGTATATATAATAGGGGTTAATAACTGTATATATAATAATAACCCATAAGAAATCAATTATTAATAGTATAGAATATTTGCTT
The DNA here is from genome assembly GCA_031761425.1 of Cosmopolites sordidus. Classification (NCBI taxonomy): domain Eukaryota; kingdom Metazoa; phylum Arthropoda; class Insecta; order Coleoptera; family Curculionidae; genus Cosmopolites; species Cosmopolites sordidus. The sequence goes on along the minus strand of JARFXV010001081.1, from coordinate 474,940 downwards.
CAGTCTAGTTCAGAATGTGAATGTATAAAGAGGTGTTTTATTACGCAATGTTATAATACGTGGTCTTGACCCTTGTGACAACTAAATTCAAACGTTTTTATTACATCAGTGTAAAATGGCGGACAATCAACCAACTGAAGAACATTTACGTCATTGTATGCTATTTCATTTTCTATCGGGTGTTAATGCAACGGCTGCAACAAAGAAAATTTGTGATGTGTATCGAGACGTATTGAAAGTCAATAAGTGCCAACGCTGGTTTAGAAAAATTTCCAATGATGATTTTGACTTATCTGATAACGGTCGAAGTGGACGCCCTGTAGACTTTGATAATGACGCTTTAAAATCACTGGTGGAAACTGATGCCAAACCGAGTATCTAGAAAATAGCAAACACTCTTCAGGCAACTTGGTCAATAGTCCAAATATATCTTCAAGAAATCGGAAAGGTTTACAGGTAGGACATATTAGTTCCACATCTATTGTCGGAAATAAATAAAGAACGGCGTACAATTAGCATATCTCTATTGGACAGACAACGAAGTGATCCGTTTTTACAAATAATTGTTACTGGTGACGAGAAATGGGTCTTGTACAACGACAAACGCACCAAACAATTTGGCTTTCTCCAAATAACTAGCCCTACCCACTCCTAAACCATCCTTCAGTTTAAATAAGGTGTTACTGTGCGTTTGGTAGGGACTGTGGTGGCATAATTCATTTTGAACTATTGAAACCGGGAGAAACCCAGGTAGCTGAATTGCATTGCCAACAATTGAATAGATTACGTAACGAATTGTTGGTAAAACGGCCAGCTCTGATCAACAGAAGAGAGGTAATATTGCAACACGATAATGTCAGGCCGCAAGCAGCAAGATTAAGGCAAGAAAAAATAAGACAGCTAAACTGGGAGGTTTAGCACCTCCCCCATATTTTCCAGGCATAGCACCATCCGATTTTCATTTATTCCGATCAATGGAACATTACCTAAAAAATAAAATTTCAAATATATCGTCAACTAGAAATATATTTTTATTCAAAGGAAACAAAATTTTATGAACAGTAGATTGAAACTCTACCAGCAAGATGGCAAAAGGTCTTAGATAACGACGTAGATTACATAATCGACTGAAGATAAAATTCAATTTAAATAAATTCGTTTTTTTGTTGCCACAGAAATAATTGAATACTTATGAGAGTACCCCTCTATATATGTATACAGATATATATTCGAGAGCATATATCGAGACCCTAATGAGTCTAACCACCAACAAACAAAATATGTGCCCTCCAGTTTTGGGGCTCTGTCCAGGTCAAGCAACTAACAGAATGCTCATTTTGAAGGAGACGCAGGTTGTTATGGATTCCACATAATATTGTGGAACCCAGCGGTTGGGGTGCATAACTCCTGGCTACTATTGTCTCATAGGACGCATTCCAAAGACATCAAAAACTGCAACTATATGATCCTGAATCATTCCGGGTGTCGATACGTTCGTTCTGTGAAGAGTCATGACGTTCCGCCAAAATCTCATATTGCATTTTCAAGTGTTGCCCGTTTCGAGTGAAGAGTTCAACTGACGAGCACGGATCGTTGCGCCAGCTTTTATAGGCGGCCAGCGATTGCGCAGATTGTATCGTGATAGTTCAAGGCTGCTCGAGGCGCTCGGCTCCACTGCCTGGCGTCCGTTTATTGATTGTTCCTCGTCGCCACGATGCCGTGTTTGTTCTTTTTTCAGAAGCGATTTCCATATTTTTGGAATATTGCGAGCTTCATTTCGCATATTTAGCTCACCCCTTTCTTCTATTTCAAGGGCTTCTCTGATTGTTCGGACCTTGTAGTTTTCAATATTCGTTATTTCTTTGGCTCCTTCAAAATTGTTTTATGTCCTGTTTGCAGATGGTGCTGGAACAGAGCGGTTTGTTTCGCTTTTAAGTTGTTTTGATGTTCCTGTATTCTGGCCGAGATTCCCCTGTTTGTCCTATGTATGTTCTGTTGCAGACGGAACAAGATATAGCATATCTTGTTCCCCATATATTGATACCCCATGATTTTCCAGCCTGACTTTGTCCTTGGGGTGTTTATGATGTTTGCAACAGTTTTGTGCGGCTTGTAGACTGTTCTAATCTGATGTTTTCTTAGTAGTCTGGCTATCCTATCAGTGATTCCTTTTACTTATGGTAACAGGACCTTTAGTGCATTTAGTTCTTGATTCCCTATTGTTCTTCGTGTTTGGGTTTCCTGACAGTGAATGGTTGTCCATGTTTCACTTCCGTATGTCAAAACAGGCAGCATGCACTGATCAAAAACATTTCTCTTCAGACAAAATGGGAGTTAATTTGGAAACGCTACGTAGATGATATCTTTATAATATGGCCTCATGGCAACGAACTTCTGAACAACTTCCTAACCCAACTGAACGAAATTCGCCCCAGAAAACAGTTCACACTGAAAGTCGAACAGGATAGGAAACTACCGTTTTTGGATCTCCTTATCACAAGACATCTTTCTGGAACCCTCGAATATAAAGTGAACTCGAACACGCAGCCAACTCACACCGATCGATACCTCAACGCCAAATCCCATCATCACCCTTCTCAAATCCAAGCAGTAGCGAACACGTTGATTTCCAGATCCTTCTGACTGACACTACCAGATACACGAAGCGAGGAACTACCAATAATTTCCACAGCACTTAGACAAAATGGATATTCAGAAAATTGTATCAGAAAGGTAATTCACCGTCAGGAAACCCAAACACGAAAAACAATAGAGGATCATGAACCAAATGCACCAATGGTCCTGCTACCATACGTAAAAGGAATTACTGATAGGATAGGCAGACTACTAAGAAAACATAAGATCAGTACAGCCTACAAGCCGCACAAAACTGTCGCAAACATCCTAAAAAACCCCAAAGACAAAGTTAGACTGGAAAATCATGGGGTATATAGCATATCTTATTCCGACTGCAACAGAACATACATAGGACAAACAGACGACTATCGGCCAGAATACAAAACATAAAAATAATTTCAAAAACAAACAAACCACTGTTCCAGCACCATCTACCAACAGGACATAAAATAAATTTTGAAAGAGCCAAAGAAATAGCGAATATTGAAAACTACAAAGTCCGAACAATCAGAAAAGCCCTTGAAATAGAAGAAAGGGGTGAGCTAAAGACGCGAAATGACGCTCGCAACATTCCAAAAGTATGGAAATCCCTTCTGAAAAAAGAAGAAATGCGGCAACGTGGCGGCGAGGAAGAAAAATCAATAAACGGACGCACGACAACGTTGCCGAGCGCCGCGAATAGTCCCGAACTACCCCGATTAAATCTGCGCAATCGCCGGCCAGCTATAACACCGAGCGTAACGACCTTTGCACGTCAGTTAGACTCTTCAGTCGAAGCGGACGACATTTGAAAATGCCAAATGAGATTTTGGCGAAACGTTGTGACTGTTCACAGAATCAACGGATCGACACCTGGAATGATTTAGAAACATTATCTACCATCCGTGAAAATATTAGATATAACATGATGTGATAACGTCACTGAAGCTTTTTACGACTTCCTCAAGAGATGTGAAGCCACTATCAGCCAGGTGATGTTTTATGGATGAGAAATTTAAATCCGAATGGGCCAAATCTGGAGAATACGAGAAAATCTTCCAGCCCAACTTGGTGATCGATTTCAGAGTTCTTCTGATTATCTGTGAGAATCTGGGGAAAGTCCTTGTTACTATGCATTGTCCTGAAGGCCAATACGTCCCTTACTTTTAATACCAGAGCGTTGGTAATCCGAATAAAGCGTCTTTCACACTGCCAGCGACGCGACGCGGAGCCAAGCTGTGCCGGGCGAGATCGATCGTAGCGATTGCGTGAGTTTTTCCTCGGAAGGCATGAAAAAATACCGCTAGAGGGAGCACCGATAGGGGATACAAACATTTTCAAAATGGAATTAACAGAAGATGATGTTCCTGGTGCTATATTAAAATTTTCGAAAGTCCAAGACCATATTTTCCGCGATCTAAAACGATGGTTAGCATATAACAATTTGTCCGTTTTCGATAATAAAAGCGTTTTACTTGAGAGGTTAGTTGTTGATAATTTGTTGCCATGACGTTATACTGTCACAATTATTTCAATATTTTGCATGAATTTTGTTATTATGTTTTTTTTAGGAGTTGAGTATCGCGAATGGTAATGTTAAAAAAAATTGTTATTGGAATTAATAATGGTAAATGTTTAGAAGAGAAACAACAACACATGAAATAACTGTATCTACCTGTACAAAGTTCAGTATCTCGCACGCATCCCGAGATATTCCGCTTATTTTTAATTATGGAACAATGCATAATTATACTACCGGCCCTGTTGATATAAGTACAATTGTTAATGATTCTCAATCTGATGATGAACTACTTCCTAACAAATTTTCCCGGAGTTAATTTAATGATTAGCTAGTTAATTTTTTCATGCTTAAAACCAACTTTTCATCAGTACTTAAATCATAATTATCATATTTAATAGCTAACAAAGTATCCCACATGAAATTATTTTTCTTTTTAAACTGATTTATTTGAACTGGTTTTTACCATAAATATTATTTACTTTGTTTTTTTGGATTAAAATTTATAATTAATTTCTTCGCATGTATGCGTTTAGAAGGATATTTAGCGGAAGTAGTTCATCATCAGATTGAAAATCATTAACAATCATACTTATATCAATAGGGCCAGTGGTTATATAATTATACATTGTTCCATAGCTAAAAGTAAGCGGAATAGATCGAGATGGAAAAACAGACCAATTTTTAGAAGGAAACGTGCAAGATATTGGACTTTGTATAGGTAGATAAAGTGATTTCATGTGTTGTTTCTTTTCTAAATATTTACCATTATAAATTCCAACAAAATGTTTATCATTACCATTCGCAGTACATTCTTCAACCCTTTTTTAAATAGTACCAGGCACATAATCTTCTGTTAATTTCATTTTGAAAATGTACCTTTAACATTACTTTAGATAACAGAATGCAAATATTTGTACCCCCTACCCGTACTAGCAATATTTTTTCATACCTTCCGAGGAAAAAAGCTACTGGCCGTTACTGGCCGACGCCGAACCATTCCACTTCCAAAGTCTAAATAGTGCAGTCGCAATGTCCATATCACCAGTAGCTCTTTTATTGTTTCTGGAAAATTCATGGGTGAAAATCGGTAGGAAAAGTATCCGTTACCACGTCGCCTCTATTGACGGAAAACATTCGGGTTAAGTGTCCTGCGAATTCAATTAGTTTGTTTTGTAAGTACATTTGTACTTTTTCGTATGTTGTATACTATTTATTGTATTGTATTGTATTGTATGTTTTGTATTGTATGTATTGTATGTTTTGTACTATTTCGTTGTTCTACAGGGACTAGCAGACGCAAACTACAGATTTGTATCCTTAGGGTAGGTGCTCCTGGTAAACAATTCGATGGTAGAATATTTTCAAAAAGTGTTCTTTATCAACGAACGAAAAAATCAAAATGCCACATGATGAGAATTACCGCAAACAAATGTATAACTTCCTTTCTTAATACTAGGATATGAAGCGTATTCCCTCACGCATTGGTTAATAAGACCTAGAAGAGAGCTGACCGAGCCATACACTGTGTTTAATTTTTACTTGGAAAGCGCATTTGAAATTCTGACCACTCAATGAAGAATTTAATATAAGCCGATTGACACAAACCATGAAAATATTGACAAGATTATTAAGTTTGTTCGTATCTTACAAAATGTTACTGACCGACATGATGACGACGAATCAGCTATATTAGAATGAGAGCAAAATCGGAGCCAAAGAACTTCAAACCTGAGCGAACAGCAGATATAATCATAGAGCTAAAATAGTAAGACATGCCTTCTCTGAATATCTTTATAATAACAGAAAATGTCGAGTAAATTAGTCGAGTAATCAATTACTCTTATAATGCTATTGATAATGGTATTATTATTATTATAAGCTAATACACTTCATATTTGAAATTGTAGCTGTTCCTTTCTAAGGAACTCTTCAAATCCATTTAGGGTGGTGGATCAGTCCATATTTCTTCTTGTTGCCCTTCTCATAGTTGTTGGTGAGTTTTCGCCTCTTCGACTATTTTCCCCCATCCCCTCCTGTCTGTGATCTGTCCTTTCCACCCCTCTGCGTTTACTGTTTTAATATTTCCTCCACCTGCTGTCTCCATCTTACCCTGGGTCTCCCTCTAGGTCTGCTCTGTGTTGGTTTCCATATTGTTATCTCTCTTATTGGCGTATCCCTGTCTCTTCTCATTACGTGTCCATACCATCTTATTCATCCGCATATACCACTATCTGTACAAGATGTTTATTTAATGTTCCTATATTTTCAATTCTCTGTATTATGCTATCCAATGATATTATGATATTTGTCATTCCTTGTTCTGTATATATTCTTGCTTCAGACTCATTCATTGTCATGATAATGGTATTAATATGGTTAATATATTATAATTGTATTAACTGAATGTATAAATTTAATTTAATGTTGAAATATGAATTACGAAGTAAAAATTTGTAAAAATTGTACTCTTCCAGGGATGCATTCTTCTGCTCCATTACTTTGTTAAAATATCTCGATCGCGGCATTTCTTGTAGGACTGCTAAAATTAACATGTCTACATCTATTAAAAAAATCATATAACACCGAACGACCAGACCATTGCGCTAACTCAATCAATGGCGAACGATTGGACTAAAGACTGGTGAGAGATCGGCCGCCGACAACGCCGTCTGATCAAATAAGTTTGTTTCAACTCGCACGGCTTGGTCTCGCTCGACCCGGTCCGGCTTTAAGTATGAATAGCTGCAAGTTGTCTCATGCGTTTGCTTCTATAGCAAAATCGGACTTGCTAAACTTCGCCCGGCTCTGCCCGCAGTATGAAAGACAACTCGTCGGGTAATGCCAAACCGCGCCGAGCGAATCGGACCGATTCAGTGTGAATAGATACCCGCAAATTCATGTGTTTGTTTCTAAAGCCGATTTCGGGCTTCGCGTCACCGGCAGTTGAAAGACGCGTAAGTTGGTGGTGATAATGGTCAGCAGTCACCATTTGGCCCAACTGATTCGAATCAGTAACACCTTTTTGGCGTCAATATTTAATTTGGCGGTACCGGTTGATGGCTTACCAGAATTAACCCACGATTTGGGACTCTTCGAATCATAGAGGCTCCACTTTTCGTCACAGATCATAATCTTATTAAGTTCACCTGATACCACTGTGAATTCATGGAAAACCCAACGACTCTACTTTTGTACAATGAACTATAAGGAGGAACTTCCAATTGGTCATCCTCCGCTTTTTTTTTACTGTCCCGGACGTTTTCATCACATACATTCTGTCAAAAAGTACCCGGAATTGATCATTTGAAAACCCCACTTAAAGGGATTGTCAAAATTATTTTTATCGCTAAGTTGGCACAACTGTCCTCTATACTGAAGCGAAGTTTGAACGTCATCTGTTATTTAGTTTGTTTATATTGCTCGATTTTGTCAGATCATCTCAAGCGTGTTTTGCAATTTTTACAGTGGATAAAACCATCGAACAAAGAATTTGTCCTTAATTTTGCATTGCAAATGGAATTTCGTGTGCCGAGTCGCTGTAAATGTTGCAGAAGGCTTATGGTGAATCGACTTTATCAAAAACACGTGCATATGATTGGTACAGTGCATTCAAAAGCGGTCGAGATATGGTGGAAGATTTGCGTCGCTCTGGTCGGCCATCAACGTAATCAACTGAAGTTAACATCGCTAAAGTGAAGAAAATGGCGACTGAAAATCATCATTTAAGTTTGAGAGAGATAGCCGCTGATCTTCTTGAAATCTTCAACTGAAGTTGACATCGCTAAAGTGAAGGAAATGGTGACTGAAAATAGTCATTTAAGTTTGAGAGAGATATTCGCTGATCTTTCTGTGTCTCACGAATCAATTCGTTGCCACTCGACTAGTGTTGAAAGATCTGAATTTTCTTCAGAAACTCAATCGCGTAAATGTCGCTGAAGACATGCTAGAACGAGTCAATTCCGACACCAGATTCAATAAGCTTCGGAATGGCGCCTTCCAACTGAACGTAAACAGAGGGTTGTTACAGAGGGTTGGTGGTGGGAAAAAAAGGAGACGACATATTTTTACAATCTAATATTTATTTAATATAAACATGTAAAACGTGTAAAAAACTAAGTAAAGCCATTACGGATGATTATGTGAATAAAAAATATATTAGAATGAGATGTCATACAGCGACAAAATCTTTCACTTTTTCCTCTTATGTTCTACAGCATCATCTCTTTTTAAAAACCAGCAGTGCTCGCCCAACATAGATGATGTCCTGATGTCCTGGTGAAACCCCTCTCCTTGTTCGTCGATTACTGCACCTAAATTTTCCAGAAAAAAAAACACCCTAGTATTTCATAGGCTTTCAAGATTTCATCTATGAGGTTTTCATAGTTTTCATCTTTCTTGTTACCCAGAAATCCTTTCACTACACTTACAAAATACTTCCAAGCTGCCAATTCATTTTCATTTAATTTTTCTTGAAAACGGAAATTACCTAGAAGCTTCCTTATTTGAAGTCCAATAAAGATCCCTTCTTTTGGTTTTGCATCACTTAACTGAGGAAATATTTCTTTTAGATTCTTGAAACCATTACCTTCTTAGTCCATGGTTTTGACAACATTTTTCAATAGTCCAAGCTTAATATGGAGAGGTAGAAGAAGCACCTTTTTTTGGGTTAACAAGGGGGGCATATTTGGATACTGAATGTTGTCCCTTTGCTTTTTTAAAATCACTTCTATTTTAGTGATACAAAAGTAGCAATCACTTACATGGTCGGTAGGTTCTCTCCACACTATAGGAACAGCAAACGGCATAGAACTGTTTTTGCGATGCATACACTGCACTAAATTTACGTGGCATCTAACGCAGCAAACATGAGGAACCCAACTTTTATCTTGATCTCCAATTTGACACTTACAATATAAAAGATAGACTTTTTTGACTTCTTCGGATATAGATCTATGACTTTAAAATAAATCGTCCGCATATGTAACAAAACTAAACCGCTGGATTTTTGCAAAATCGATGACTAGAACTTGCCATTTTATATAAAATCGATTTAAACACTTAACTGTGCTGTGTGTAACGACACAGAAATAAACTAAACTATAGAAAATAAAAAAACTGCCCTTAAAGATTTGCAGAATACTGTGGAAATACCGTCTCTACGGTCTTGTGGTAATTAGTCCAGAGTCAGGTACAAATAATTTCAATTATCCCATTATTTCAAGGAGAAGCAAGTACTTGAAAATGGGATGTGCTAGGCCATTTCTGTGAAAAGGTGTTTTAATAACTACCTAAATGAAGCGCAAAAAGAGCACCAATGGTACCAATATCATGTCGACCTATGTTATTGATCAGGTAGTCCAAGTCATGCTTTCTCAAAGCACTCGAAATCTTTAGCATCTCACTAGCTATAAGTATCATTAAATTAGGTCACTGTGTTGTTAGCCAAAATTTTATCCATGTCTGTAGTGACAAGCACCTTTAAAATTTAGCTTTTTAAGTCTACGGAATCACTTTGGCATGTTCAATTTTTTTTTCAAGTTTGTCACATATTCTTTTTATTTTAGTAAAACATATGACGAAAATGTTATTTATTTACCGGCACGAATATAAGTAACAAACACGCTAGGGACCACCGATTACAATCAATATACAATACAGGTTTCGCCATTGGTTAATATAGATCCATAAAAATAAAACAAAAGGTTTTGTAGGATTTTACTATATTTTGTTTAGGGGCCATTACAAATACTTCGACGCCTTGTGCCTTCTGCAAAACATAATTTTTTTTTCGCCATCAAACGGAAAAACAAAACGAATACCACATATTAATACATTAAATGAATTAATACAATATTGATATTTCCTCCACTGAAGTAACTTCCTCATAATATAACCTGTGACTCTGAATAGGAATGAAAATAAAATACTAAAAAATCTTAATCAAACCGTCGAAAGTTATTCTAATAAATAAACTTAATTACACAAAAAATAAAATCCATATAATTATTTGAGTAAGGATATTTTTGGAGCGCCATGATTTGAAGCTTATTAGTGGAGGAATCTGCATAGTAAATAAAATAATGGTACAGGAGAATGGAAAAATAAGAGTTATAAGGTGCATGGTTTCGGCTGCATGGCACGGTTTCGGCTGCATGGTGGCTGTGAAAATCGGACAAGTGCCCGGCAGTTCATTTGGTACAGTTCTATTCGTACTAGAACTGTACCAAAGAATGGAAAAGCTAACGATTTTATGGTGTAAGATCTTGGCTGTATAGTGGATAGGTAACACGATGACAGTTGTTGTAATAGACCGGGAAAAACTTTTACGAAAATATGAGTCGAGAATGAACGACTGTAGAAGAGATCGCTACGATTCGCTACGACGTCATATACGATTAATTATAATAAATATTTTCCAAGGCTGCCAGGACAAAGCGAATTTCTCGTTGCATCTTGGTTTTCTATTTTATGAAAAACAAAGCCCAGGATTTGTCGGGTCCAAAAAGGAACCTGACAAATCTGTCAGGTTCCTTTTTTGGATGAAAAACTTGGGAAAAACTATTTAGGTTATTATTTCGTTTCTAGTTCCAACTTTGTTAATTCTGTGCAGCATTTGATGTTTTTTAACCCTATAGCAAGCAACTTGTAAAAGCAAAACTGCTAATAAAACATTAGAGATTCCTTACATGAAAAAAACTAATAACAATTTAACTAAATAACAATAACAATAACTAAAATAGCAACTTATGCTCCCTCAACTATATTCAATAATTGATGTGATAAAAGGCGTTATTGACATGCTACCCAGTGGTTTCCCCATTTTATTCATAAGACTACTTTGAAACTTCGGCCTTGTTTTAGTAGGTATGAAACTTTGTAACATTTTAAATTTAAAGAGAACTACTAGCGCCATCTATTGAAACAATATGTATAATCTGAAAGCTGTAAATCTCTATAAAATGAGACTGCCGTCACTAGAATCGATCAACAGATTGTCAAGTTATAGCGCTTAAAGTGACAGTGCCTTTTGTCACTTCGTCACCAAAACACGATGGAACAAAGAGCTGTAATGTTTGGGTTTTCACCCCCGTTAGAAATGTTCTCCTTCGTATTTGTCGATTCCCAATCTCCGGCGGACCTTACTCATTTTCTGATTATATCCGCATGGGTGGCGACCTCTCTTATACATTTCAGGAAACACGCCGTCCATTGTGCAGATTCCGCCATCCCTATCCCTTCCAAAATCCCTTTTTCGACCTTGTCATTTGTCTCGGTACGACTAACGCTGCCTCTGACAATTAACCGGTCATTTTGTGATCTGTTTGTCGACGACTAGCAGCGTGGCGTGCTCCCTTCATTACTACCTACTACCACGGTAAGCTTTCTTTACCTCAAGGCTCTTTTTTGTAATTTCATGTGTTGTTCCATTGTACAGGGTCTATTCTGCTTCTAAGTCCATGTTTATTTCTACTTCTAAGTCGGCGCCTATATCTATTTCTATTTCTACCTCGATGTCCATTTCTACGTCTACGTCCGCATCAACCCCTGCTTCTGCTTCTGCTACTTCTACCACTGCCAGCCCATTGTAACAGCCACACCACCAAGGCTGCCGCAGCAACTTACCGCCTGACGTACACCGCCAGCAATAGTCATATAACGCCGATCGCTATCCCACTGACGTACTTTTGGTCCGAACAGAGCATTCGATACCTGCAGGCTGAAAAACCCAAATAAAGAAAAAAAATATATGAACACGCCACAATCATTCAGACATTATCTGCAGGCTGCTGTCCGCAGATAAGTATCTAGATATTAGGTATATATCCATCGTGGTCGGCATTAGCCGCCACTGGCGCCCAACTTCGATTAAATGCCCTTCAGGCATAGTATTCATTTAGATATTTGTCTTGCGATATGTTCTTTTATTTATTATGGTTAAGTATTTTTTTCATACTAGTAATTGTATTTAGCTGTTAGATTAATATATAGGTATAATTATTCCATCAACAGTTGTTTCTATGTAAGACCTAAAGCCTTACTCGCACACCCAGCCCCGACATTAAGGGTTAATCAGGCATAGTGGGAACGTTACAGAGCTAATATGAAATTTTATTTCAAGTTCGCTAAAACTTTTACATAAACATTTGAATTGATGAGAAAAGTTTATTGTGATGATTGTGATCCCGTGCACGTGTGTTCGAGTGATATAAGGGATTCCAGAACGGTCGTGATGCTTCGAAAGATGACTCAAAGCCAGATCGGCCACAAAACAAAAATCGTGATGACTTGTGAATAAAGTGCGTGAAATGATCGCGATAGAATTTGATTGTGAGGTGGATAATGGAGGCATTAAATACGACCAAATACATGATTCACGAAATTTTGACAAAGGATTTAAACAAACGGAAAGTGTGTGCTCGACTTGTTCCACATGTCTTAAATAAAGACCAACGACCTTATTAATATAGCCAGATGGAGCTGCACATACTTGAAATCGCAAAGCTCCAAAGTGCTAGGTGGAAGTGGCCAGGCTCTCGAGTCGCCAGGCACAAGAGAAGTCAATGTCGACCTGTTTTTACAATTCTAACGGTATTATACTACGGGAATTTGGACCAAAATATATCTGATGAATCTTATCTGAATGTTATAGAGCGTTTGTGGAAAAGAATCGTTCGAGTGAGAACCGAATATCGAGCGCCGGGAAGTTAATTTTTGTTGCGTCATAATACGCCATCTCACAGAATCGCCGCTATTCATGATTTTTGGCGAAAAACAAGTTCGTATGCTTCAACATACTCCGTATTCGCTTGATTTATCTCCGTGTGATTATTTGCTCTTACTGAAATTCAAACTGGCCGTAAAAGGAACGTTTTATGACAGTGTTACACACATCCATGTTCTACAAAGCCATGACGAGGTCATTAGGGCGATTTCGAAAAACGTCATAAAAAATCTATCCTAGCATTGGGTGAACATATCCAGCGGTGTATTGACGTATTTTGAATAAAAAGAGATAATTTTGACAAAATAACTAATTGTTTTTTTTTTAACAAAAAAGTTCCGCTATTTTTCGAATATACCGTGTATTCAAACATTTCAGTTTATTGTTTCTGACTTATAATGGATATAAATGACAACTAAACAGGTTGTAATCACCTCGTCGAGGTAAAAATTGTGTCAAAAAATACTTCTTAAGCTTTCTAAAATTAGAATCATTTTAAACTCGTTGCATATAGAAAACACAATATTTTGGGCCGTTTAAAAAATTTTAAATGTCTTGTGAGATATAAAAATTGCTGACAATAATACATCTAATACATCGGCATGAACGAAGCTATTTAATGTTCTCCAATTTATTATTTAAGGGTAATATTAAATTTCTCAGATTTGCTTTGGTTACCAGTACCTTTATCAAATTGACTAATCTCGTCTTGCAAACATTATATCATCAGTTTTTATGTGATTAGTTATAGTGTTATATATTTTGATATATTGATGATGTTATATTTGTTTATCTTTGTATTCAAGATATTTTGCATACCTACGTATCAATTTAAATTAACACTATCATCCGTTTTCTCACAAAGCGTCTTAACTGGTAAAAATTTAGAAACTGATATATTGTATTTTCCGGACTAATTCAACTTAAGTTTCAAAAAAGACAATCTGTTCTTGTAACACACCAGTCAATAAGTTCTCGATCTGATATATAAATGGCGTCACTTACAAAAAATCCTTACCACGGGTCGATTGTCACAACCTTCAAACGTATGTGTCAAAATTTCGTGACAATCTGTCTACTAGTTTCTGAGTTGTTGTGTTTTAAGTGACGCTACTTAAAAACAATAATTTCGTGTGTTGATTAAGCATTGCTTTTTGATGAAGAAAAATACCGTCAAGCAAAACAATCAAAAACAATTCAAACGTGACCGCACAAGTGCCGATGACACTGAACGCTCTGGACGTCCAAATGAGGTGGTTACACCATCAGAAAAAATCACAAAATTATATTATATGGAGATATCGAAAGGAAGGGTTTACACCATTTTACATGAACATTTGGGAATGCGTAAATTGCTATCGAAATGGTTAAGGCGTTTGGTCACAATGGACTAAAAACAACAACGTATTGATGATTCTGAACAATGTTTGGAACTGTTTAAGCGAAATAAAAAGGATTTTTTCATGCGGTATGTGACAATGGATGTAACACGGATCTATCACTACACTCCGATAGTCAAATCGGCAGTCAGCTGAGTGGGCATCATGCAGTGAAACTCGTCGAAGGCGACCAAAAACACAACCATCGGCAGGCAAGGTTATGGCCTCTGTATTTTGGGGTATGGGATATTGTTTATCGATTATCTCGAGAAAGGTTAAACCATCAATAGAGAATATTACATAGCGTTATCGCTGCGTTTGAAGGACGAGATCACAAAAAAGTGCTGTTTCAACAAGACAATGCACCGTGTCATAAATCGTTGGCAACGATGACTAAATTGCATGAATTGCACTTCGAATTGCTTCCTTATTCACCGTGTTCTCCAGATCTTGACCTAGCGACTATTTCCTATTCTTAAGCCTCAAAAAAAAAGCGCACTGGAAAGAAATTTCGCTTCAATGAAAAGGTAGTTGCCGAAACTGAAGGATATTTGGAAGGCAAAGGGAAAGGCAAAGTTTTATGAAAAATGCGAAGAAATGTCTAGAAAAGCGCTGGAATGATTGTACTGGTCTTGAAGGAAAATATATTAATGAATAAAGTCGAAATTTGCAAAAAAACAATGTATTTGATTTGTCAGACTTATTGAAAAATATGTTACTTGTATTTTAATTATCAACTTGTTATTTCATTTAAATAAATACACTTTGAACAAATTTTGTATTTTTTACTATGGTGAATTCTGTCTAATGATCGGCTTTACAAAAATAGTTCAGGTGCTGCATATATTTGTATTGCAACACATATATTTTCACTTAATTTTTTTTATTATATTTTTTCTTATAAAGATCTTATTATTTTTTAAATTTTTTTGAGAAACACATTATTTTACCAGTATTTACAAGCACTACATAATAATAAAATAAACAAATAATAAAAATTAAATAAACAATTTCTAAACAACTCTAAAATATAAATATCAGCCTACCAAAACTACAACGTAAGCCTTTGCACATAAGAATTTATATTGGCTGTGTTGCGCGATTGTTGGATCTCCTTTTTATTAATAATCACCTGTTTACATAATGATGTTGATGCCACCTACAATGATATACTGAAACCTCAATAGTATAAAATATGTAAAAAATGTGAAATTTGACATCCAACTAAAAATTTGTCAAAATTCGTCAGTCGTCAAATTACAGGGTGTCCCCTAATTAATGGTACACAGCAAAACTGCATATTTTTTGGATATAAATATTGCGATTTAAATCAACTTACCTTAGTCCAAAAGTTAAAAGTAATCAAGATACAGGGTGTTAAAGTTATGTTTTATTTTCAATTTTCGTCAATAAATTTCTTAAAAAGTATCTTTCTTAAACGAAATTTGGTAGTGGGGGGGGGGGGGGGTTAAGATAAGAAATTGAAATGTCTCGAAATTTTTTATGTACATTGTAGAGGGTGCTGTCTGCGACACTTTTCTACGTTTGAAAGGTCATAACTTTTTGCGCCTTAGTGTATTCGCATTTTTAATGAAAATTATTTCGTCCATCAATTTTACGTAAATAAGGTATACCTAGAAATTTCGCTCCGAGTACCGTTTTGTAGATATCTGCGTTTAAATTGTTCATTGCACTCTTTCAGATTGCGCTTTTGAAATGTAACACTCTTCTTAAAGTAGTTAGGCTTGATAATTTTAATACACTATCGTAAAATAGTTTTTGAAAGATTTTCGCTTAAGCCAAGAACAAAATGCCCAGACATAAATTATTTTTTAATGAAGAGATGCAAGATAGTAGATGCAAGAATAGGCATATAAGAGCAGGAAAATTTTAATGGACGTTGGTCTCCAGACAGCCGAATTTTAAGATTTTCAAAAATCTCTACGACAGACTGGGTGAAACAGGTTCTTTTCGTCCGAAACGAGATTCAGCAGGTCGTTCGAAGACTCTACAACCAAATTGTGGTTCGCGTAACCGAAAACCCTGAAGTAAGCACAAGATGCATTACTCTGGAAGTTGGGGTAGGCAAGTCCACCGTTTGCAAAATTGTTCACGAGGAGGGACTGTATCCGTTTTACTTCACGACTGTACAGAATCTATTGGAAGCTGATTTGCCAGCCAGACTGAAATTTGCTCGATCTGTCGTACCCAGCAAAATGTAGACCCCATGTTTAAAAAAATATATTGTTTACAGACGAAGCAGCGTTTACAAGTAGAGGTATATTCAATTTTAGAAATAAACATGCGTGAGATTTAGAAAATCCATACTTATTAGTATCCGAACGCCAGTTCCAACACGAATTTAAAATTAACGTTTGATGTGGTCTTATTGGTATGGTGATGACTATGGTGATTATGTAATAACCCAATGAGCCATTCAAATTACCACCTAATTTAAATGATGAACTATATCTATATTTTCTTACTTACCCGAATATTTAGATAACATTCCTCTAGAACTAAGACAAAAAAAGGGAAAAAGGGAAGGCAAACACAAATGCTATGTTTCAAAAGCGCAATTTAAAACGGTGCAATGAACAATTTAAACGCAGATATCTAGAAAACGGTAACTCGGAGCGACATTTAGAGGTATTCCTTTTTTACGTAAAAAAGATGGATAAAATAATATTTTCATTAAAAACACGACTACACTAAGGTGTAAAAAAGTTGTGACCTTTCAAAAGAAGAAAAGTGTCGCAGACAGCGCCCTCTACAATTTACATAAGAATATTCGAGAAATTTAAATGTCTTATCTTAACCCCCCCTCCCTACCAAATTTCGTTCAAGAAAGGTACTATTATTTAAGAAAGTTATTGACGAAAATTGAAAATAAAATTATAATTTTAACATCCTGTATCTTACTAAGGTAACTTAACTAAGGTAAGTTGGGTTAAATCGGAATATTGTTTGTCAACAAATTTGCAGTTCTGCTGTGTACCATTAATTAGCGGACACCTTGTATATATATATATATATATATATATATATATATATATATATATATATATATATATATATATATATATATATATATATATATATATATATATATATATATATATTCCATATGTGGAATAAATGTAGAGCGGGCGTACGGCAGGGTAATGTAATATCGCCTCTTCTTTTCTCAGTCTGCTTGAAAGAAGTCTTCCGTAATCTGGATTGGGAGCAGCATGGAAGAAAGATCAATGGTGCATACTTAAACCATCTTAGATTCGCAGATACCGTCAAGATATCGTTCTTCTTTCAAAAGACCCACAGGAGCTGCAAACGGCTGGAGAACAAATTGGCTTGAAAATAAACCAGAAGAAGAGTCAGGTCATATTCAGTCAGGATATATATATATATATATATATATATATATATATATATATATATATATATATATATATATATATATATATATATATATATCTTGGGCAGAGGGTTTCAGTCGAAAGGGATACCGTCCGGGAGGTGGAACGACGCGTTAATTGTGGCTGGCAGGCATTTGGCAGGCTCAACGAAGAATAACTACCAAGAACAAACTACCACTTTGCCTGAAAAGAAAAGTCTTTGATCAGTGTGTCCTGCCCGTTATGACATACGGCAGTAAAACCTGAAGACTCACATCACAGTCAGTTCAAGAACTTCGGGTAGCACAGAGGGGAATGGAAAGATATATGTTTGGTATTACTAGATAGAAAGATTACTAGGATAGAAAAACCTGCATATGGATCAGAGAACAAACAAAAGTTAGTGACATCATTGGAAGAATAAAGCAATTGAAATAGAAGTGGGCAGGCCATGTAGCGAGGCGATGAGATGACAGACGGGCCAAGACGGTCTTGGACTGAATATCGCTTGATTGCAAGTCCACGAAGAAGACCAAAAACATGATGGACTGATGACATAATTAAGTATATTGGACCCGAAAGGCAGAGGAAAGCTCAGAACTGCGAGAGTTGGAAGCATGCTGAAGAGGTCTTCATCTTGCAGTAGCATAATAGGCATATTTTTGAAAATATTGAAATTCGACGCTCTAGGCTATATCTTTAGGTATTGTGATCACAAATTTCCCAAATTTTCAATGTAATTTTTTATAACGTGATCCTAAATAACCATGCTATTAATCGCAGTCACAAATCAAACGTTGTTAATTTAGTAAAAACAAAAAAGTTTAACTGAGTCGTGGTTTAAAAAGTTATGCCAGCTAACTTTAACACTTACACAAAAAAACTTAATACAAAAAATGTATTACACTGGGCAAGTTATTTCAAACAATGACCCATTTAGTAAATATTTCAAAATAGTACAATTGGCTCTTTTTTTCCACAAAAATATTTTTGCTTATTTCTTTGCAAAAGGATCACATTTCAAAAAACTCAGACCATAATAAAAAATACTTTTTTATGCTCAAAAATGGACTTCACCAGTGTAAATGAGATGCACAGATGTAATAAAGTGAGATAGCTAGTGACGCTGTTCGACGATAAATTAGAGAGAGACAGATTGACATTCAAATTTTTTTAACCGGAACTCTAAGCCATAATTTTAAACGGACAAATAATTGGACCATTTGAGCTGCCTGAAACTTTCAATAGCGCCAACTACTTGGATTTTCTCCAAAACGATTTACAGACTTTGTTAGATGTACCACTCAATATTTACAGAGAAATGTGGTTGTAACAAGATGGTTGCTCAGCGCATTATGCTCGTTCGGTACAAGATTATTTGATCAGAGAGTATCCCGAAAGGTGGATAGGGCGCCGTGTTTCAATTGAGTGGCCCCTTCGTTCTCCGGACCTAAACCCCCATGATTTCTTTTACTAGGGCTGCATAAAAGAAAAAGTGTATTTAAAATAATACAAAATCTAGCCGAACTGCTCATAGAATTGTTGAAACAGAAATAAATGCAATGAGATTCGTACGACTGGTGAAAAGATCTTTTCTGAAGCGATGCAGAGCATGTATTCGTGCCGATATAATATTTTTTGTAGAAAAAAAAATGCAAATTGTATCATTTTGAAATTCACTTAATGGATCATCTTAACGTTGAATTTGTAACTATATTTATGAACTATGTAACTGTAATGTAACTGTATTTGTGAACTATACTTCATGTTATACCTTCACATACTATACATGTATATATATATATATATATATATATATATATATATATATATATATATATATATATATATATATATATCAACAGCTTTCTGACATGACTAGAAAAAAGACCGCAAGGGTTATCAGGTAAACTAAGAGGAAGTACATGAAGGAATAACTAAACTCTATAGAGGAGAATTTCCGCAATTATAACACGAGAGACTTTTATAGGACTTTTGCAAGAGAAATCCGTGGATACACACCACAAAATCTTTGGTTCAGAAAGCGGAATGGGAGATTAGCGCTAACCAATCTGGAGAATTGTCAAGAGCTGGCACACTTTTTCTCTGATCTCCTCAATTGCCCTGAACGTGAAACAAGATTCTCCAAGGAAAATTGTATCCATACCCACTCAGAATCACCACCAACAACACAGGATGAAATCCACAGGCACATACGCAAACTAAAGAATAACAGGTCATCCGGTGAAGATGGTATCACCGCGGAACTTTTGAATAACCTCGGACCAAATTCACTGCAAGAACTTACGTAAATTATCACGAACATTTGGCAAACAGAAAAATTACCAGATGATTGGAAATGTGTTCTTATCCACCCGCTGCACAAGAAGGGAGGCAGAACAGATGTGAACAACTATAGAGGAATCTTCTTACTACAAGTCACCTACAAAATCCTCTCAGCATGCCTCCTCCAGAGCACACAAGAACAATTAGAACACAAAATTGACGAGTACCAGGCAGGCTTTCGCCCTGGTAGCTCATGCACTGAACAAATGTTTAACCTAAAAACTATACTGAAATACAAAGCTATCAGGAACATCCCAATCATCTGCACGTTCGTGGACTTCAAGAAAGCATACGACTGCATCGACCGAAAATATTTGTTCAACATCCTAGAAGAACAAGGACTTGACTCCAAAACACTACGATTAATCAAGCAGAAACTGACTGACACAACCTCTAAAGTAAAATTTATGGGAGAAATTTCCGAACCCTTCCTGATTAAAACTGGAGTACGCCAAGGAGATGGGTTATCCCCACTCCTCTTCAACCTGATCCTGGACAAAGTCATAAGGGAATGGGAAAAAGAATTGAAAAATCAAGGACACTGGAAACCAATACGACTCGGACGACCCAAAAACAACATAGAAATACCTGGCTTTGGCAGACGACCTAGCCATACTCGCAGACAATGAAAAAAGAGCAACCAAACAGATCGAACTCCTCAAGGAATGTGCAGAGAAAGCTGGCCTACAAATCTCCTTTCAGAAAACCGAATTCTTCTGCTGAAAATTAGATGTTCAAATTTTGAACACCAAATACGGCAAAAAAAATATGGTCACTCACTTCAAATACCTGGGCGAGATCCTGGAACCCACAGGAGGAGAGAAGATAGCACAGAAGACTCGATTACAGAAGATATAGAGGGCATACGACAAGACACACAATATCTAGAATAAGAAATGCCTATCCACACACGCAAAAATAAGACACTACAATACAGTAATCAAACCAGAAGTCCTATACGCAAGCGAAACACTTACACTTCATACAAAAAGCGGTAAAGAAAACATACTAAAAGAACGCAAAATTATAAGGAAAATTCTCGGTCCAAAACTGACAGAAGGATACAGGCTGCATTCTCGAAAGACCACATAGAGAATGTCCAATGTAGCGGCGGACATAGGAAAAAGAAGGTTGAAATTCTATGGACATATCAATAGATTCCCACCGATAAGACTCACCAACAGAATTCTTACATACATACAAGGAGTCAAGTCAACAGTACCATAGATCACACAGATCAGTCACAGAAAGTCAGAGCTGATCTGGGAAAGCCACAAATGGGTCCGACAGAGATTGAGGATAGAAGAACGTACAGAAACAAAATACATATGTGGAATGTTGCATCAGAGAGAGAAGTTTCGAGGAGATCGGGAACAAAGTGGACGTAGGAGAGAAAGAGAATCCACGGAGAAAGGATGAGAGAGGTGTGGAGGATCAGAAAGAACACTCGAAAATGAGTCAGAATGCTTTGCGTGATCCAACCGCGTCTAAAGGCACCTAATAATATATATATATATATATATATATATATATATATATATATATATATATATATATATATATATATATATATATATATATATATATATATATACATATATATATGGGGTTTCCCCTAAGACATTCCAAAGAATTGTTTGTAATTTTTCATTTTCAATTAATACAACTTTGTTTAAAAAGCTGTTCATATAAATGATGTTCTATGTTGAGCAAAATTAATCAATAACGATAGTCGTTAAAAGTTCATGGAAGTTTCTAAGCTATGGACTCATATGGAATGATAGGTCACCATCAAGATTGACCTTATCGATTTCAGATTAAATGCACAATTGAATAAACCATTTGAATTTATATATGTTTCTTTATTGATTTAATTAAAAAATGGCACTGATTTATAAATAAATGATAGTAATATCAAAAACATAATAAAATAAAATGGTTCAGTCGAATAACTGGCCTTAATTAACTAGAAACATTTTTCGACCAATTGACAGTAAATACAAGGTGCGTCTCACGGAAAAGAGGTCTTTTTAAAAATAGCTATTTCTAGTGGCACCATCTGGCGCTGGAAAGGTGCATCCTTCACTGACATTCTGACACAATTTCATAACATTCGAATCATTCGGCGCCAAGTTATCGCGCTTAAAGTGTCAGTGTGTTTATACCATCGGCCGAAAATGAACATCGAACAAAGAGCGAATGTTAAGTATTGCTTTAAACTTGGTAAATATTCACCGAAACGTTTCAATTAATGAAACAAGTGTATAATGCTAATTGTTTATTCTGTGGCAGTCCACAAGTGGTTTAAATGATTCAAAGAGGGTCGTTAGGACATCACGGACGATAAATATCCAGATCCGAAAAGAACCGTGGTTACTAAAAGTAATGAAATTGTGCACGAATTTATAAAAAATCAGCCAAACAGCCAAAATCTTCGTGGCGATACATAGAATTGAACATGTCCAAAAATTCAGTTCATCGCATTTTGAACGATCATTTGGGACTTCGGAAGGTTTGTGCGAGGACTTGATTAAATAGTCGAAAAGAAACAAAAACCTCAAGCACAGCGTTGTTATTGGTGATTAGATATGATGTTTTCAATATGATCCAAAAAGCAAGCGTCATAGTGCCAAATGGAAACACACGAGAGAGTCAAATCCGAAGAAAAACCGTCTCGAGAAGTCAAAAATCAAAACAATGTTGATTTGTTTCTACGATTCGGAGGGAATTGTGATGGAACAAAGAGTTCGTTCCATCTTGGTGTTATGAAGCGTCTGTTGTCGTGTATCCTTCGTGTACGGTCACAATATCGTCAACAAGGCAGCTGGCGCTTGTTGCACGATAATGCGGTCTCCCATCGCTCGACGCTCGGTATTACTATTTTGACCAAAAAAACTAACTTCTAAAAACTTCATTTGCCGATGAAGGGACAGCGTTATGCCGACATTGAAGCCATTCGAAAAACGTCTCTTGACGGACATACCTTTGGCCGAGCTCAAAAATGTATGTCAACCAAATTGACCGTGCAAAACGTTGTATTGGCATGCAAAGAGACTATTTTGAATAAAAATAATGATTCTTTCCGAATCCGAAAAATAAATATTTGTGTTATTTTAATCTGTTGTGTCCTGAGCAGTGGCCGCTCGTGAGGGCGTTGGGGCGCCGCGCCGCCTCTCCAGCATTTATCACAGTAAACAATTTTTCAGAGCAAAGCATCATATTTTATTTCCGTTCAGTTCCTTTGCTTTAACTCATTTTAAGATATTATTAAAAATTACAATCTCCAAATGTAGAAGAACGTCTATCGACCTATCACACCAAATAATGCGGATAAAAATTTCATCCTCTCGCCACAATTTTTATATCGTTGGTCGGAGGTTTACTTCCGGCGACCGTATGTCACGTCCATTTATCTCGTGAATTAAACGAAATAGAAGAATTATATGCTAATAAGGAGATAAGAAATTTCTATCACAAAGTTAAAAAAAGTAAAGGCCGGGAGACGCTATTATTTGAAAACTCAAGAAGGATCCCTAGTAGAAGATGCAGATGGAAAACTGAAAAGATTTGCCCAATATTTCTCAGAGTCGCTAAATGAGACTGGGGAGGAAGGGAACTGAGGAAAACATGAAATGGAAGATGATATTGCAGACAATAGCAAAGTTATACATGCACCTACAAAAGAAGTAGAAGTGTGTATAAAGTAGTTAAAAAATAACAAACTGTGTGCTGGAGAACACAGAATTAACAGCAGAAATCTTAAAATATGGTGGTGATACATTGGTGGCAAGAACATGGGAGTTAATGAAGAGAATTTGGGAAGAAGAAAATATGCCAGAGACATGGAATAAAGCGCTGATAATACTCCTTCACAAAAAATGAGCTCAGGAGAAATGCAATAACTATCGAGGAATTGCATTGCAAGACATGACTTCCAAGTGAATTCCAGGACGATCAACAATCGACCAGATATTCATCATGAAACAAATCAAACAGAATACTTATGAACAAAATTTGAGCTTACATTTGCTGTTCATAGATTATCGGTTCATAGATTATTAGCAGGGAAAAGGTGTTCCAAGCAATGAGGCAGTTGGCAGTCCCGGAAAAGTTGAGGAAGTTGGTGGAGATGAGTGTCAGGAGAACAGAAAATAAAGTTATAGACAATGGACCAATATCTGAGGAGTTCATTGTAAAGAAAGGGCTGAGGCAAGGCGATCCACTGTCCACAGTTCTGTTCAATCTAGTTCAGAAAGTGATTCTGAGGGAGAGTGGCATCAATGCCAAGGGGTTAATATATGGCACCAGACACCAATGCTTGGCCCATGCCGACGATATTGTATTGATGGCGAGATCCAAGGACGAAATAGTAAGGGTATTCAAGATGTTGAAAAGAAAGACGGGAAAATATGGCCTAACAATTAATGGGAACAAGTATATATATGGTAATGAAAGATAGTACCAGAGGACTCTCCCCTGAATATCTCCACTGAATATCTAGGAGTAACACTAACATGTAAAGGGTATGAAGTGAAGAAAATAGAGAAACGATTAGCGAAAGGAAGGAAAGCCACAGGAATGTTTTCAAAGATTTTAAAGGCAAATAATATAACAAGAGCAGCCAAAGTAAGAGTGTGCCAAACAATACTAAGGCCGACGGTGCCGCCCGTGTCAATACGCACCTACGCGTGCGAGGCATGGACAATGACAAAGAAGGAAGAATTAAGTAGGATTTTTAGAGGAATTAAAGTTCAGAACGAATTTAGAAGAGCAAATAGAGAAATAGAAGAACTGTACAAAAAATCAAACATTGTTTAGGTGGTGAGAGCGCAGAAAGCTAGATGGCTGGGGCACATAGCGAGGATGCCCAGTGAGAGATGGGTTAAAGGTATACTGATGAAAGGCGAAGGGG
The DNA here is from genome assembly GCA_031761425.1 of Cosmopolites sordidus. Lineage (NCBI taxonomy): Eukaryota > Metazoa > Arthropoda > Insecta > Coleoptera > Curculionidae > Cosmopolites > Cosmopolites sordidus. The sequence continues at coordinate 450,048 of JARFXV010001081.1, read as the reverse complement.
AAAAGAGAAGAAGAGGGCGGCCGAAGAAGAAATGGTTGGATGACGTGATGAATAATTTATGGAAAATAGGAGTCAGGGATTGGATGAATGATGCTTTGGACCGAAAAAGATGGAAAAGAAGAATGAAAAATTCGAATATTATTATTTTTATACCTAAGTGTATACCTATACTAATCACCTACAGTGAATACTTATCCTAACATCTTGGTTGAAATAGCGGTATTATCGATATCATTTTGAATGGCAAGACACAATAAATTATCATTCACGGATTGTCTCCTGATTACATCTAGAGTAAATCAGCAATGCAGTAATAAAAAAAAATAATATAGACATTACAATGACGATTATCATGAAACGACAGAAAAAAATCCGATCAGAAACGATCAGAAAAATAATGAGACTGGTGGCGTAGCACTCAATCTAATAACATTGTTGGATTCGTCTTTGAAAGGCGAGGCATGCCAACATCCGATAAGTCTTCAGTATGACTTTGAAATCTCTAGTCACTTGTGGACCGTAGTAATTCTTTTCTTGAACCGGATTTTTCTAGTGCGTTCTGAAAATAAGTGACAACAATTTCGTCCAACGGTGCGCTATTAAGTTTTCTTTCAGACTTGGCCACAGTGTGACGGAAACTTTTACAAAGTTTCAACAGGGATATGGAAACAAACAGTGTTTTGTGAAAGGCCCAGATTTTCAGGTGGTTTAAGGCATTCTCAGAAAGTCGAGGCCCGTTTGAAGATGAATCTCGCAGCAGAAGGCATTCAACTATAAAAAGTGATGAAAATGTTCACAAAATCCTGGATCTTGTGCGTTCTGATCGGGAAAGAGTTAAAATTTACTCACCCAAAGCGTTCCGTGTGAGAGACTCTAGGGAGTTCAAACTCCTAGTGAGAACGCATCAGATATTGCCCATCCTCTTCAAATAGGAAACAAACAGTGTTGCCAGATCGAATGCTACATCATCAGCCTTATTACTTTATTTACACAACTCCAATAACTTTATTCCCCAAAAAACATGTTTACTAACACCACATGAAACGTAAAATTGCCTTTGTACATTATTATACCTCCGATGAGGCATTTCATGAAAAAAAAATACGTTTCTTACGCAGGATCAGCATAAATCATAACATATAATTATTGATTGAAACACTCTGTATAAATACTTATTATATAAATTTAAAACAGTTTAAGAACTAGAAATTTAATAAATGATTTCATAACGAGTAGAAATTCAACTACAAACTGATTAAAAATATGTGTTCTAAAAAATAAAAACGTAAATTAATATCGGGAATCAATGTAAAAAAAATTAGGAATTGTATGATAGTTTTCCTGTAGCTATGCTTTGTGTGCACATACCAAGTTTGGTAGTGAGATACTCCTTGAAATTCCATTGAATCCATCATTTCAAAAAAAGCACGAGTCACACTTTTTCAAATATCACTTTTCGGCGCCATTTTATTCATTGAAGCGTTTTACATACATATGACACATAGACATACTGAGGACACATATTCATGTACCACAAACCAACTGAACAATTTAAAATTAGGTCTGTATAAAAATGACACGTAAGCCCCTTTCAAGTGAAACGGAACGTAGCTATCAGATGTGACATAACCTTACTTTATCTTTATCAAATGGCGAATCGCGAGCTTGCCGAAAAATGTTTATAAATCAAGAAAAAGAGTGTCTGGTGTAAGAAATATTCAAAACTATAAAGATAATACAATAAAAAAGCCAAAATTGCTGGGGAAACTCATAAAAACCATAAAGGGAAAGATGTGGCACCAAGGCAAACGGGAGCTGATTGCCGGTTAGTTTTTTGTTCCATATTCGTTCTCAACATTATGTTTATTTTCTCAGGTAATGTAATTTAAAATGTATGAAGGATATATCTGAAGATGTCATGCAAAAAAGGCCAAGACACATACTTGCAGGCATTGATCGAAAAGACGGAAATTCGGTGAAAACGGCCCAGATCTGAAGAACCTAAGAAAACAGAATTTACCTTCATATATCACTTTAAGATAGAAGGTGTAAGAAAAAGTGTGCAAAAAAATATAACCATGGAGTTTCTGAGAAACAAGTTAGACGTTTATATGATTTATTAAAAGAAATGAGCAGCCCATAGATTACAGAGGTAAATGAGCAGGATCACAGAGCAATGCCGTATGTGGTGATACATTAACTAAAATACAAGAGCATATAGAGTAATTTCCTGTTAAATATGTACACTACTATAATAAAGATGGATCATTCTATTATTTAGATGAAAAACTTAATGTGATTAATAATTATTAGGCACACATTATATGAACAAAAATATCCAGATCATCTAGTAAAATATAAGTTTCAGTTAAAGTATTTCCAGGAAAACTTTAGCTTAACGTTTGGTAGAAACCAAATTAATGTACGTGCACTGTGTGAAGAGTTAAAGATTAAACCAAAAAATCTACATCTTAATGACAATACAAAAAAGGTCTATCAAGCAGATACTGAGATGCACAAAAGACAAGCAAATAAATTTTACCTAATAATATAGGAAGTGGAAACTAAGTTACATGCAAAATTTGCCACTTCCACATATTCCAGTGCAGGAGGTTTTTTTATCTACGTCAACTGTGACAATATGAGTTTCACATTTATGATGTGAAAACTGGTAAATAAGTATTTTATTCTTATTGTGAAGGAGTCGCTAACAATGGTCCCAACGATATAGGTACTATTGTACTAGATTATATTTTAAAAAAATATTGCTAATGGCGCCGAAGAGCTGCACCTATTTTCAGATGGTTGTGTCGATCTAAATCGGAATCATGTCATGGTCCGTATTCTTTTGTCACTGGTAGCTGAACAAAATAACAATATAAGCAAGACACAATATTACATACCCAAAAGAGGTAATTCATTTCTACCGAACGATATAACGTTTGGGACAGCAAAAAGGCATATTCCAAAAAATTACAGAATTATACACCAGCCGAGTATGAAAATCTTATAGTTGAGGTTGATAAAAATTTTGAAATAAGAAGGCCCAAAACTGAAGATCTTATAGACATAGGCAGAGGCGTACCCAAGGACAAAAAAATGACTTTTGCTATTTCCAAGCTTCATTCACATTTTCCAAGTCCACACCAGGTCTTGTGATAACATAAATTGATTGATTATTCATAGATTGTTTAATCAGTTGTGAATTCCAGCTCTTACAGAGGATGGGCACCAGGCCACCCTTATCATCAAGTAATACTCCTGCATATGCTGGTAAACTGACAATCAATGAAAAGAAAATGACAGATTTGAAAAAATTAGAAAAATATATTCCAAAGAAGTACTAAAATTTCTATACATATAAGAAAATCATGATGATTAACTAACATTTCTTCTGAAAAAAAATGTTTGAAATTTGTGTATGCATCTAAGAAGTAATTTCGAAAAAAGAATTAGTCTACAATTTTTAACTAAAGATATCTGTATGATAAATGTTTTTTTTGTATAATAAATAAATCTCACAAAAATTATATATGTTTTTATTTACCAAGTTCTATATTTAGTTTCGTTAACACCATATACTTTTTTATAAGAAACATATTTTTGTTGATCCTGAAAAGTTTTAACGAATGGAGTCGTGCTATTGTCAAAATGATGGGGTCAATTGAGGAACGATATGACACGTATATATTTAAATACTTTATAAAAGTTTTATTGTTGTGGATTTAATATTCATTTTAATTTTTACATGTTGTCCTTCGTATCTGATATGTTAACATATTTTCAAATCATTAATATATGTTGGTATAGAATATTTTATTTAAGGCTAATATTTGCTGTCAATTTTAACTTCAGTCACGTCAATTCCACAATGGATAGTTTTACCTCTATAGAAGGCAAAAATTGTAAATTATAAAACTGAATTTATAATAATTTGGGGTAGACCGTAGACAACAGCTGATTTATTGATAAGTATTTTTATTGATAAGTATTTGAGTGAATCATGGAGTCCTCGACGTCATCATTTCCGTGCACTAGGTCAAGGCTATCTTTGTATTGTGCAAGGATGGATGTATTTTCTAGGTCGTTAATCATTTTCAAGATATATATTATTATCTAACTTTTAATTTAGAAATAACTATCTAGCTTTTAATTTAGAACGTTTTCCATTTCATTGAATAAATGACTTCGATTTTTTTCATTAATTCGTCTTAAAGGGTGATTTCCTTCCTATAGGGCGTTGTTAAAGGAATTGTTAGTTTGGGCGCACAAGTTGTTAAAATTATTCAGTATAGTATGGCAAATCATCGTGGAACGTTTAACATCAGTATACACGATTGCAAATTGTCGAAATTTATTACCAAAAACAGTGTTCTGTGCATCAAACTTATAGAGCACTTCGTAAATTTTATAATCGCCCAACCGAGCAATGTATTCACCGAATTATCGACAAATTTCGAACGCATTTCATGCTGCTCTATGTATGGTAAAATTTATTATATGTGTAAATGGAATAATTGGTTAGCATTACTGAGAGAAATGATGTTAAATAAAAGCATACAGACGTCGCATAGACCACTTGCCAAAATTTATTTCATCTGAGGCGATATTTTAAACGTAAGTAAATAAAACAGAAATAAAACAGAAATAAAACTATTGTAAAGAACCTATGTTCAGAGGGTGGTTGCGGCATTTTCTTGATGGAAATTCATGCTAAATTGTATAAATAAAACAAAATTGTCTAATTTCCACTTATATTTTTCTCTAAAACATAACGGGTTTCGCTACACTGTCGCTTCTTCGGATGGTTGACAAAGAATGAAATTGTACGGTGACAAATAGCAGGTACTAAGTAATTAAGTAATTTTTACATGTTTTTCCTGGGAATTCCCAGAACCCTTACTCAGACTGTTTTTTTTTTTTACATATTTAATAGCGGAGAATGGTTGTGAAGTCTATTAGGTCGTTAAGAAAAACATCTGTGTATTTGTGACGGTTTATTTCCAAACATTAAATTTAATTTGGTACCCTTATTTTGTACGTGTAAA